>NQII01006384.1:0-119470 GCA_002778355.1 Clitarchus hookeri
AGAGAGCACCACCTGATGGATACCGAGCAAGTGCAAAACATGCCGCAGAAATACGCGTTTCTCTTGAAATTTATTTCGGTGACCCTATCATTTTACTTGTGCAAATGCTGTACAAAACTTTAACCCATGTTCTTAAACGAGTTTCATGCAACTTTTCTAAGTAAATTTTAAGATACAACAGCTTGAAAAAGCCTTTTTTAGTTATTTTTAGGACCTTCAAAATCATGTTTCCTTGGCGCGGGGTGCCTTGAAAATAATTTGCAGACATGGACTGAAATGTGATTTCTTTTCTTACGAAAACAGATTGCGAACATGTGCAGCAGTTTCTGAGAAAAACGTGTATTTCAGACACACTGCAATGCTGTTCACTCATTAGGTAGGCGGGCGCCTTAAGGACGAGACAACATTTCGCACTAGGATGGTTCATAGGATCTCAGTTAAGGTTACCAGGCACAGACTATAGGGTGCCTTGAAGGTTGGGGGTAACCAGGTAACATTAAGGTAGTCATTCGGTGTTTCAGTTTACTGGTTGGTTATATTGTCACGAGATTAAACTTTACAGAAACAATTCCGAGGTGGTACCCTAACTAATGTACTCGTGTTAACTGTAGTCGGCGTCTTGGGGGTGGCGCTTGGCGTCGGAGGAGTTTCTTTGGCCGACGACTTGATACTTATCTTGTCTTGTAGTTCTGGTCTGTAGTTCTGGTATGTTGCTGACAGGATGAGGTCTGGTGATTCGGGTGGCCTTGGAAAAGGCCCTGGTTGCGGTGACTTCTCTCCACGACTGCGGCTCCGGGTTCGCTTCTCGACGTACGCCTCCACGACTCGCTTCTTCCGGTACTCCCGACCAGACTTGCTCTCGCGCACTTCTACGTCAACTGACCTGGTTCCACTGGTCCCCCTTTCTCTTACAACTTGGCTTTTAAACTATTCCCATCCCCCCTTAGAACATTGCACGTGTCTTCCCTTGTTAGGGGGAGGGGAGGTGGGAGGTGCCAAACAATGGCCACATCCTCCACATGCTAACTCTTTTAGGTGGACGGAGAAGCCTGCGGTACCACTGACAAATCCTGTCAGCTTTTTCTCGGTGTGTATCACCCTTCAGGACATGTTTGAATTCTCTCGTGGGCGGAAATCGCCAGACTATCTGATCCTTTCTTTGGCGTGTCTAAGTTTCATGGGGTTGCTAGGGGGGTGGGGGTCCGAGGCAACCTTAACATGTGTATGTTACGGCCTGTCTTCGCTGTAGGCATTAATTGTTGCCACGTGTCTCGAGGCAGGTGGCTACTGGGAGGGCCCTTACGGGAAGGGGTGGGTTATGGCATGTGTTGTGACAGCTGAGCTTCTACGTGGATATGGAAAGCGTCATAGTGATGCTTAATATTGGTGCGAAAATCCCAATAAAACAAGTTTTACAGGAAACTAAAAAGGAAATTTGTAAATTTATGAAAATTTTTTAGCATGCATTGTCCAGTATTTAGAATTTATTTACTTAACAGCATTCGCGTTTCATCAGTAGTCACTTAAGCTGAGCTTGCTGGGGTGTAGTGCGCGAACGCAAAAGACCACATAACTCCCTGACAGCCCCACCCAAGGTACCACAATCCCAGCCAAACAACCCACACCCCTAAGTGTGCCTGAAGGGCTCGGAGAGACACTCCAGGAAATGGATCACGATAATGTGGTTCTTGTCGGAGTCTAACTTCGCAGCCATCATGGCATACTTCCATCCATACATTGAAAAAAGCAAAACTCTCACTGACGCACAACAGAAAACCTGGCTCCTCCTGGAAGCACTGAGTGCGTTAAGCGTAGTATAACCGGCTCAGGCCTTCAGAAATCCTCACTTTCCATTCACTTAGCTGTTCCGGAGAATTCCTGTTACTTTAAAGAAAAATACAAACTCTGACGAGCGAAATAAACGCTAATTTTAACCGACACCAACTGTTCGCAGTACTTTCTGTTTGCAATTAAATAATCCCTGCTGCACTCTGCACGCAAAAAAACTAGCACAGTCAATAGAATGAATATTATTAGGTGGGTTGATAAACAATCACTCAACTCTTACATAGTTAAAAACTTCTTATACTCAAAATAGTTCATTGCAAAGAGACTGAAAAATCTAGTATTTCCAGATTTAAAAAAAAGCTAGCTTCTTCTATAAATAAGTCAAATAATACAATAAAAAGTTATTTTCTACTCTTTACATTACAAGCCCAATTAAAAGCTTTTAATTATACAGATAAATCTTTTAAATTAAAAAAAGTGCTCCGCGTAAGAATAAGAGAGTGCTGCCATCTATTGAGCGGCGGATGATGGCCCCGCATACCGCGAGACCTCTCGGCCAATCAGAGACCTCCGACTACGTGGAACTAAAAGTTACTATTCCTAGCTCACATTCCGAGCATTCTTGTACAAAACTACGGAGTTTTTCAAAGAAATATTAAACTAATAACTTATTAAAATGTTTTAAACGATCGTCAGAGTAGCACGCACACACGAGGAAAAATGTAACTATAAACAATTAACTTCCTAAACAGAGACAACAAATGTTACTTTTAAAACTTTAATACATTTTCTTTAATTTATTTCTAGTCAACAGCACCTTCCAGTCACGCCTATAAATATCAGTTATCTTCAGTAACTGTTTAAGGAACAACTAAATTTTATAAAATTCCTTCCTTTTCCCAGGACACGCCCTCACGACGTATCGCGATTTTACAATATCTTTTGGCATTTTGAGTCCACTTCAATATATTTTTACTACTTAACCACCACCGAGTCCACTCGTGGGCTTGCTGGTGGGAAAATAAAAGTCCTGCAATTATTCAAAATTCCCGTGGTTATTGAACAACCAGGTGGGAGTTCACTGCTCTCACCTTCCTCCTCCCACCGTTGGCAAGGGGGAGGGGGTGGCAAACATTTATTACAACCTGTCTACCGGGGAAACTTGGTGGACAAAGCATCTGCGTTGGTAAACTGCCGTAACCACAGATTGAGATAAGGCAATGGGCAGAGGAGTTAACCGCCGCTTTTCATCACCGGGGCAAGCTCAGGAGGAAGTACAGGCCTGTGATGGCCCTTGTCTTCCCAGGCGGTAATAAAAATTAGGGTCTGGGTTAGGGGCAGCCAGCCCGCCCCGCCCAGGCCGTCATTAGTATGGCAGTTGACCCGACATGATGCGCGGCGATTCGCATGCCAGGTGGTTCTAACGGATAGTCTTTCCTAACCCACTGAATTAAAATGACAACACCATTGGGCGGTCAAAGGCCTCTCACGGGGTCTGAACTACCTCTGCTCTGAGCTTCGGCAGTGATGAAGAGCGGCGGCGGCCTCCTATTCTACCCCCGGTTGTCACCTGTACGAGTCCCAGAGGAGCTGAAACTTGATTCAAGCTGTCAAATTTGTCATCCTTCGGACGTTTGCTGTGATGAAGCACCATCTATTATATTTCGTTGCCCGACTTGCCGTGGGAGCTATTTGAAACTGTGAGTTGTGGACTTCGAGTTGTGTGGTTGCTGGGCCATTTTAAATTTTCTTTAATGTTTGTTTGGCGTAGATGTCTTGTCTTGGGCATACGGTTAGTTAGTGTTTTTCCAAAATTGTGGTTTCGGACGCCAGACCAAATTTGATTTTGGCTTAAATAATACCCTAGCTTTGCTGTGTGTTTCCAGTTTTAACGTGTAGTGTCTAGTTTTGTTTGCTCTCCAAGAATATTTCAACCTTTTTTCAATGTGCTTCCTATCCGCGATTCGCGTTGGGTGTAGTAATCTTTATAACAGTTTGTTTATTATAATTTTAATCGCTGGAGCTTTGACGGTTCATTTGACTGCCTCCACCGATACTAACTTTTTAAAGTGGTTTTTGACGTTACAACGTCTTATAATTCGATAGAGCCGGCTGCACGCACGAAAAAACATGACTCATGCGGCGTTACCTCGCTCTGAGGCGTTCCATGTAAGGCTTGAAGTGCAAGCGAGAGCGCGGAACGAGCGAAAAAGAAGCACAATCGGCCTTTGCGTTCGGCAGCGTTCGACATCCGTCTCTCTCCTACTGACCGACGTTGTCACGTTCAACTATCGTCAGTAAACCGACTTTACAGACAACCAATTTTTTTTTTTAAATAAAGATTTTAATGTTCATTTCATAAAAATGTGACTTTACTGGGCTCTTATGGCTGCCATCCATTTTTGTAATTGCTCATATTTACAAGTCTAGTCAGCGTAATGCTTTAATTGTATTCTGCAAATTGTTATCGTTTTAAATCATTGTATTCTGTTGGTAATTTGCATATCATGTTTTAAATTTTTATTCTACGTTTTGTAATAAGTTTTGTTAAATTTTAAAATATTTTGTATGGATCTGGAATATAGTAATGTTTGTGATTATCAATTTTAATGATCTCCAAAATTTTTGTAATTATTTTGAGGGTGCTGTGTCATTATAAATATTAATTTTATAGATACCTGCATTAAATTAATTTTTTCTGTTTGTAATTATTTGTGACTTGGCACAGCCCCATTTTTGAAAGACGACCTGCACCTGGTGGAGTCTGAAAATTTGGATATGGTCGGGAATTTCCTCTATAATTAAGAAACGCCTCGATGTTGAATAGGCCTTCTCTTGAGCTTGCGTAAGTACGGGGCAATCCCTAAAATAAACTCATTTGCAAAAAAAAAATTACCTTCATGAACAAATCGCGTGAGTACAACGAAGGTTATCACACAGTATCGTCATAGCACATGTTCCCATTTACGTTTAATTATGTTTGCTTGCGCAGATGTGCCACTGGGACCATACTTTTCCCTCCATTATTCACATTTGGAAGACGCCAAATAACACCTTGGTAGAAGTGTGAGCCACATAACCAAGTTCTGTGAAGACACAGCATGCTCCGACGGTGCATTCGACATGCCTTCGACCAGCTGGATGAGTTTGAGAGGAGCCACATCGTCGGACTCCGAGAGACAGTTTGGACGTTTCGGCGAATTGCTCGGCATCTGAACAGTTCTGCCTACACTGTGAGCTGGTGTAGGACGCAGTGGAAACAAGAGGGCACACACACTCGTCTAGAAGGCTCGTTTCGACCACCAGCAAAGAGGGTCGTTTCATCGTGCGACAGAAAGTAAGCGCTCCATGTGCGAAACTGCGCAAAATCCAGGGAGATGGCACCGCAGTTGGGGATACGCCTGTCTCCAACACTACCATATCCAGGAAGCTAGCATAACAGCACCTGTCGCCGTGGCGTCCCTTATTACGTCTACCATTACGGCGTGAACATCGCCAAACACATGTGACCTTTTGCCGGGAGTGGGTAGCATGGCAGCTTAGGGATTGGCGACAATGGGCAACATGCACATTTTTTTGCTGGCACTTGGTTTTCATTCATTTATGTTTTAGAAATGTATTTACAAAATATCACGATTTAAAAATTTGTTTTGATAAAGTTATGATTCAATGAAAGTTTTACGTTTGAAACGCCCGCCAAAACGCATCTGTCACGCCTGCTCACTCCGTGACGTCACAAGTTAGATGCAACCTCAGCCGCCGCGTTTGTTTACTTAAGCGGTGATGCATATTTGGTTAAATATACATCGTTTGAAGTAATGCAAATAGAAAATAAACAGTCGAGTACACCAAAATCATCGAAATCGTTTATTGTACCGCAGTGTACTAGTACATCTCGCAAAACACCTGATAAAATATTTGTTAGATACAAAAAACGAAACAAACAGGAATACGTGGTTTAACGCAGTTAGGCTAGACATTGAAGATGTTTAGCTAAAATCAGTTATTTCTGTTTGCGGAGACAATTTTGACGTACGTAATTATATTTAAGGTGTTTATGCTTCCCCTATGTAGGCAGTCTTAATATCTACTATTTACATCTGACCTAACCTTCATTACGGTAATATGGTATTTTTTAATACACACCACAACGCATTTAGCAATTCGTATGTGATGTAGACGTGAGCATAAAAAATATGTTAACGTATTTCATAGTAGTAAAGGCATATAATACAAAAAATTTAGCCACACAATGGAAATTTTACATTTTGTAAGGTTATACAGTCCAAGTTAGGCCTACCATACAAAACTTGTTATATATATTTTTCATTAATTTAATATTATTTCTAACATTCGTTTCAAGAGCACAGATATCATATTAAGGCTAAATTCACATTGTATGCCTAAATAGTNAATATTATTTCTAACATTCGTTTCAAGAGCACAGATATCATATTAAGGCTAAATTCACATTGTATGCCTAAATAGTCACAATGTTAAGCCATGAAAATTTAATATCAATTTATTTGGGTGGGGCTCAAGAGACCCTCTTGCAAAAAGTTGTGTTTATATAATACAGTATTTTTCAAACATAGCAATTTGTAATAAATTTCTGTTATTTTAAGTTTTCTCTATTTAGTTTTCATAAGCCTAACAATTTAAGTTAAATAGCAACTTAATTTTTACTTTCAAAACACTAAAATGCATGTTTTTAGAAATGTTTATCAAGGATGATCTTACTTTCATATTTGCCCTTCTCCTTTTTTCTAAGTTACGGAGATGGACGTTACAAAAAATTACGAGACGAGGTCCACAAAATGACACCAATTAGCCTACGCGCTTTACGCAAGTAAGCTGTGTTACTTTAATAACCCTTTCCCTTAAATAAACAGAAAGAAAACAGCTTTTGGGAATAAAACAAATTCCTAATCTTTTATTACGGATTTTCTTCGCTGTATTTAATCTCATCCCAGGTATTAAGTTTTTCTCAAACTACCATATGTATATTTTAATCTTATGTGTACAGTTCTTACAGTTTAAAAATAAAGTGCAGACACAGCTATCGTTACGTAAGAATAATAAAAGGTATGTTAGGTACACAAAACATCAGAAACAAAATGATAAGCAAGTTATTTTTAAAATAATTGTTTAGTTTCTGAATACTATATTTGAGGCCTCAATATAGGTGATTATAAACGAGGTGGAACGCGGAAATACAGGTTTGCCGGCCGGCAGTGCGGCATTCTGCTCGCCACCGGCCCGCAGGTGCTCGAGAAGTCGTACGGTGTCGGGTAGAGATGCCACCATACTGCTCGTTATCTAACATTAATAAAGCGAAAAAAGTTTTTTATGAATACTGAAACGTGGTTTAGTATCCGGAAATATTTGTAACCTTCTTTCTCAACACAAAATTACGTTTTATTTCTAAATAATGTAGTTAATTTATCACACATCAAGCATGGCGAGCGACAAAACAGTACGCTCACTGCAGTCACCGTCATTATAATTCTGTTATGCTTGTGAATGTAATACCTATTCCATATTTTANAAACAGTACGCTCACTGCAGTCACCGTCATTATAATTCTGTTATGCTTGTGAATGTAATACCTATTCCATATTTTAATTTCCTACTTTGAATCTTAGCAATCGCAAACATAAACACATATGATAATAATAATACGTAAATCAATAACATGTACAAACAAATACGTTTTAAAATGTGATGTAAGCCTACAGTAGCTTTGAAGATCAAGTTCTTACATTTGTAATTTTACACTTCTTTTTTAAAGTTACATAAAACAATGGGAATTAAAGTAATCAAGTAGCATATCGGTATCTACTCGTGGCAGATTGTTCGACTGCGCTTTCACAAAGTTGCCTTCCATTTTAGTGCCGCGTGTCTTCAACATGCCGGAGCCGGCCGCCGGCGTATGACTAGTGACGTCAAACCAACGAGAGAGCGTTCCGCATTCACGTCACAGCGGCCGTGAAAGTACTGTTTTAATACTCAAATAACTTTTTCAAAACCCATTTTTATGCAAAAAACGGCGAATTTTTATTCTCATACCCATATTCAAATGTGTTCGTATAATTTTCAACAATATCGGCGAAACTGGCATGTTGCTCATTGGTGTTCAGCGACGAATCACGGTTCTGTCTGGATACAGACGACCGCCGCATTCGAGCCTGGAGACGTCTTAGTTGGCGCCGTGATCCACACTTCATTGAAGAACGGCACAACGCCCCAACAAGAGGTGTCATGGTGCGGCATACCATTTCCTACTACTATCGCACCCCACCGGTGGTGATTGAAGGAACCCTGATAGCGCGGCGATACGCACAGGAAATGATGCTACCATGTGCGCTCTACTTCCTGGTGCAACTTGACAACACTATTTCCCAGCAGGATAATGCCCGGCCTCACACAGCACGGGTATCTCTGGCCTGCATTCGCGATGTCAACATTCTTTCTTGGCCAGCAAGGTCGCAAGACCCCTCGCCCATCGTAAACGCCAGGGACCATATTGTATGGCAACTTCGGCTGGCGGCCACTACGGCGGATTTGGAGTGTCAGTTACGTCAGCTGTGGCAGGATCTTTCTCAGGAGAACATCCGTCGTCTATATGCCTCCATGCCCGACCGTATCACTGCCTGACTCCATGCTACGGGTGGTTCAACATCATATTAAGTGCATTGTACAAGTTTTGGTCCCCTGCAATACATCCTACGTGTGGTACAATAATTTGATGTTTTCTGCATACACTACATACTAACATGTCCTTTGCCTGTACCCACTTAAATGTCCCTGCGATGGAGCCTTCAGTGTGAATGAAAATGAGTTTGTTATTGCAGGTATAAATGCGCCCCTTTACCCCGGCGAAAGGAATTTTTTGAGCGCGGTGAATGGCGAGTGCTCCTGGCGACTCAGCAAGCTACGGTAGTAGCTAGCAGCGCGGAGATGGCGACATGTGTCAGATGCTACTGTGGGGGTTGATCAGTGTGCCCCCAGACGAAAGTTTGTGTTCCATCTCTGTGTAGCTGAAAGGAGTTTACGAGAGACTGACGCTTTGTTGTTGTATGTTTGCTCTGCAGTAAAGAACTATGGATTTTGCTAACAGAACTGTTTTTATAATTTGTTACTCTAATAAAACACTGGGAAATGGTTTATTATTTGCAGTGACGACTGTAATATCGCGAATGATGGTACATTGTGAAATAAAGTGTACTTTGATTGTTTGCAGAGTTATAAATAAATCGGGAAATAAAATTTATCTACTTTATTTAATTTAAACCACCGCCACTTCACAAAATTGGACACACCCAGGTACTTCTAACAATATAGTGACTGATGATGAACTTTCTGAATTGCAAGGATGTGATGAATATCTGCCTGAAAAGAAATATAAATGGAAACAATAGATCCTATTGGTAACATATATGGAGAAACGACTGGTTTTGTGGAACACTATGACAAAGAAAAGAAATGAACTTGTAATTTGTGAAGTTTTTGTTATGGTACATGCTGGTATTACATTTTTCAAATAGCTCTTTCTAAAGCAATAAACAAGTCATCTCGCGTCGATTGACGTTGGGTTAACATGCGCAACCTCTAGAGCAATAATCCACAGAACTAATTTCCTGTGACCTGGGTGGAAAGCTACTGAGAACACCCGTGTATCTCTTAAACTTTTCTGAACCTGATCCATGTTGGGTGTTACTTATTTCGGACATACCTCATTGTCATCCTACTTTTCTAAACGTCCGTTGAGTTGAGTTGAGAGATTTGGGTGGCTCTTAACAACAAAGTCTTGAGAGCAGATAAGAGTGAAATGAGGTGAGAATGGAACAGCGCCGGAATGCAAGGTCGGGGAAAACGGGAGATCCCGAAGAAAAGCCGCCAAGCAGCGGCATCGTCCGGCACGATTCCCACCTGCGAAAATACAGAAGTGACCCGGTCGGGGATTGGACCCTGTTCGCCTTGGTGGGAACAGGGTTCCGCTAAGCTACCGCGGCCCTCTAATCTACCGTCGTCACCTGCCATCCTGTGTACAGTCTATTCGCAGTTTCTTCACACTTTTTGTTTTAAGCCTATGAAAAATCATCCTATGTACGGCGTGTTTGGTTGTTTCCTAAATATATCTGGTATTGCAGGCGTTTTATACCTTTGTTAAGACAGAGGTATGCTATTTTTTGTTAAATATAACTTTTACTTGTATTTTTATATAAATAATGATTGATCATTTATATTCAATAGGAATGAACAAAGTGAATAAATATGTGTGTTCGTAACGTCTAGTATGAAATAGTTCTCATGCAAAATAGTATTAAAGTAAGTGCCCATGAATGCTATGCGCTGTTCCTTTGGTGTAATTTTCTAGACTTGGTTAAGCTTTGATTGCATGAGGCGGAGGAATAGCCTGAAAGTATAACTTAATCAGGCCTATGCTTATTGTTATCAGGTTAGGAAGCTCAATGATTTTAATTTGGCAACTAAAATTTTTCGCCTCTAAGTAAGCGCCAGTGTCGCATTTGTGCCAGATTTGATCTATTGTATACTTTAAAAAACAAAATAATTGCAATAATCATAAATCAAATATAAAATAACTCCGCAACTAAGTAAAATATTTATCTTTTATGATTCACGTAGCTTAAAATTTTAATTAAAAGTGACCTTTTTGGAACACTGCGTACCTAGCGTCAGGAATTTTACCCCTGCTGAACTCTGCCATAATAAAACTCGTTTTGTTCCTAACCTGAGTAGAATGAACCTTAGCAGGGCTACAGAAAAGTTGGACGTAACCGTGAATAGATAATATTAACGAATATAATGGGTATCTAATTTAAAAGTGCGAGCTGATTGTCGGAAGGCGTGTGTCTATGTGTGGAATGTTACGTCACCCTGCTCCGTCCGACCTCGACATGACGACCAGCCAAAGAGCGAGCTCGCGTCACCACGGTAACCTGCCCGCCTGGGTGGGGCGCACGCCGCCTATGTCGAGAATACCTCCTCGNAGCACGGGTATCTCTGGCCTGCATTCGCGATGTCAACATTCTTCCTTGGCCAGCAAGGTCGCAAGACCCCTCGCCTATCGTAAGCGCCAGGGACCATATTGTATGGCAACTTCGGCTGGCGGCCACTACGGCGGAATTGGAGTGTGAGTTACGTCAGCTGTGGCAGGATCTTTCTCAGGAGAACATCCGTCGTCTATATGCCTCTATGCCCGACCGTATCACTGCCTGACTCCGTGCTACGGGTGGTTAAACATCATATTAAGTGCATTGTACAAGTGTTGGTCCCCTGCAATACATCCTTCGTGTGGTACAATATTTTGATGTTTTCTGCATACACTACATACTAAGATGTCCTGTGCCTGTACCCACTTAAATACCCCTGTGATGGAGCCTTCAGTGTGATATATGTTTTCTTGCAAATGGATTTGTTATTGCAGGTATAAATGCGCCCCTTTACCCCGGCGAAAGGAATTTTTTGAGCGCGGTGAATGGCAAGTGCTCCTGGCGACTCAGCANAATTTTTTGAGCGCGGTGAATGGCAAGTGCTCCTGGCGACTCAGCAAGCTACGGTAGTAGCTAGCAGCGCGGAGATGGCGACATGTGTCAGATGCTACTGTGGGGGTTGATCAGTGTGCCATCAGACGAAAGTTTGTGTTCCATCTCTGTGTAGCTGAAAGGAGTTTACGAGAGACTGACGCTATGTTGTTGTATGTTTGTTCTGCAGTAAGAACTATGGATTTTGCTAACATAACTGATTTAATAATTTGTTACTCTAATAAAACACTGGGAAATGGTTTATTATTTGCAGTGACGACTGTAATATCGTGAATGATGGTACATTGTGAAATAAAGTGTACTTTGATTGCTTGCAGAGTTATAAATAAATCGGGAAATAAAATTTATCTACTTTATTTAATTTAAACCACCGCCACTTCACAAACTTGGACACACCCAGGTACTTCTAACAATATAGTGACTGATGATGAACTTTCTGAATTGCAAGGATGTGATGAATATCTGCCTGAAAAGAAATATAAATGGAAACAATAGATCCTATTGGTAACATATATGGAGAAACGACTGGTTTTGTGCAACACTATGACAAAGAAAAGAAATGAACTTGTAATTTGTGAAGTTTTTATTACGGTACATGCTGGTATTACATTTTTCAAATAGCTCTTTCTAAAGCAATAAACAAGTCATCTCGCGTCGATTGACGTTGGTAATCAGTTAAGCATCCCAAATGTGATCCCGTGTTTCGTAAACATGCGCAACCTCTAGAGCAATAATCCACAGAACTAATTTCCGGTGACCTGGGTGGAAAGCTACTGAGAACACCCGTGTATCTCTTAAACTTTTCCGAACCTGATCCATATTGGGTGTTACTTATTTCGGACATACCTCATTGTCATCCTACTTTTCTAAACGTCCGTTGAGTTGAGTTGAGAGATTTGGGTGGCTCTTAACAACAAAGTCTTGAGAGCAGATAAGAGTGAAATGAGGTGAGAATGGAACAGTGCCGGAATGCAAGGTCGGGGAAAACGGGAGAGCCCGAAGAAAAGCCGCCGAGCAGCGGCATCGTCCGGCACGATTCCCACCTACGAAAATACAGAAGTGACCCGGTCGGGGATTGAACCCTGTTCGCCTTGGTGGGAACAGGGTTCCGCTAAGCTACCGCGGCCCTCTAATCTACCGTCGTCACCTGCCATCCTGTGTACAGTCTATTCGCAGTTTCTTCACACTTTTTGTTTTAAGCCTATGAAAAATCATCCTATGTACGGCGTGTTTGGTTTTTTCCTAAATATATCTGGTATTGCAGGCGTTTTATACCTTTGTTAAGACAGAGGTATGCTATTTTTTGTTAAATATAACTTTTACTTGTATTTTTATATAAATAATGATTGATCATTTATATTCAATAGGAATGAACAAAGTGAATAAATATGTGTGTTCGTAACGTCTAGTATGAAATAGTTCTCATGCAAAATAGTATTAAAGTAAGTGGCCATGAATGCTATGCGCTGTTCCTTTGGTGTAATTTTCTAGACTTGGTAAGCTTTGATTGCATTAGGCAGAGGAATAGCCTGAAAGTATAACTTAATCAGGCCTATGCTTATTGTTATCAGGTTAGGAAGCTTGTGGGCACCACGGGGGATACTTTATTATTTTTATTAACTTTATTTTACGACGCCCTCGAAGTCGTAAAAGTGTTCGCTAGCTCGGTCGGGGCAGAGGGCCCCCTTATCCCAGGTACTAACTCGTTCTTGCTTCTATCTTACAGATTTCAGCTCGCCTCCACATTGCGGCGCCAAAATTGACAACTCCCAGAGCTGTGGTTTAGGAGGAAGGTGATTGACACTGTTGTCTAAAGGACTAATTTACTACTGAAGTAAACACAGTGCGATTGGAGTTCACAAAAAAAATTCTAGTTTTATTATTCCTTGAACAAGTTATAATTCACACACGAGCTCTAGAGACAACTCCTTCCCATTTATACAAANGGGCAGGCCACCGCCAGGGGTCCAAATGTCACTGGCGCGACGCTTGCCAAGAGCGGTGAAAGTGCCGGCCGGCAACTGCTCGGTCCGTTTATAGCTGATTCAACCTTGCGTTATGCAATATTTTTATTTTTAATTACTGGTTCCTGAATTCGCCGTTTTATGCCGGGAGACTACAAGGCAGAACGCATACGTACTACGAAAGAGATGGGGATGTTTGGGTCGGCGTTGAACAGCGGCGTCTTGAGCACTGGCCAAAGTAAGATGAGGTGGAGATGGAGCCGCGAGGGAATACAAGGGCGGATATAATGGGAGTCACTTGAGAAACCTCACCAGCCAGCGTTTTCCACATGCGAAAATAAATCAGGGTGACTCCGTCGGGGATAGAATCCGGTTCCGCCTTGGTGGAAGGCGGCTAGTCTGATTGCTACACTACCGTGACCCCTACAAACTACAATAACATTAAATCATACTNGAGCACTGGCCAAAGTAAGATGAGGTGGAGATGGAGCCGCGAGGGAATACAAGGGCGGATATAATGGGAGTCACTCGAGAAACCTCACCAGCCAGCGTTTTCCAGATGCGAAAATAAATCAGGGTGACTCCGTCGGGGATAGAATCCGGTTCCGCCTTGGTGGAAGGCGGCTAGTCTGATTACTACACTACCGTG
This sequence comes from Clitarchus hookeri, assembly GCA_002778355.1. Lineage (NCBI taxonomy): Eukaryota > Metazoa > Arthropoda > Insecta > Phasmatodea > Phasmatidae > Clitarchus > Clitarchus hookeri. The sequence continues at coordinate 13,971 of NQII01006384.1, forward strand.
ATCCCTACAAACTACAATAACATTAAATCATACTAACCACACAGGTTCACGGCGTATCCAGAATTCAAACCCCGAACCCTATGTCATAGCCAGCAGTCAAAGACCTCACTACCGAGGTAGCTTTTTAAATCAATAACTTCATTTTGTCCATCTTGAGTTCTGAGCGTGCAAATGCTGACTGAATATATACTGAAGTATGTTAAGCTTATCAGGAGAGATGTTACACAGGTTACTATAGTACCTGCAGCTGTAAAAAAATATATTAGCCAAGTACATATGTTTTAGGATAATGCAGTACGAACACTGCCTCAGTTCGCAGTTTGGTGTAGACATATATTAATTTTTATTTAGATAAAGAAGTAACGTAAGGTAAAAACAATACTTCGAAAATAATCCCCCCCCCCAAAAAAAAATTAAAATAATTTCACTAAGTGATGCATATATAAATATAATATGTGGAGTGAACAGATTTGGGCGGCACTTAACAATGAGGTCTTGAGAGCCGGTAAGGTTGAATCAAGGTGTGGATGGAGCAGTGCTGGAATACAAATGTGGGGGAAGGAAGAAATCCCCGAGAAAACTCATCAACCAGCGGCATCGTCTGGAACGACTGTCACGTGCGAAAATCCTGGGGTGACCCCGCTGAGAACAGAATCGAGTTCGCCTTGGCGGGAGGCGAGTGCTATAGCCACTACACCAATGTGGCAACTTTGAAAATAATAGTTTGATCATGAATCGTTTCTGAAAGGCGTGCATGCAAATAAATATACTCTTGTAACTGGGCCGTATATAAATATTTACTAGCAGAGTTAACGATTTCTGCATTAATATTAACAACGATTAAGCGCGGGTTTATGACTCCCCTTTACAATTTGTTAAATAAATATGTATTGAGGTATTTAAATTAATTTTATTGCTTAAAAACACAACAACTATTCATTGCATTGAAGTAATATTTTAAAAATGTAGGACTTAGTAATATTTCACTTTTGGTTTCAAAATAATTTTAAGTAAATAAAATTACAGAAAATCATAATCAACCTGTATTTCTCTACCAAGTACAGTATAGGTGTGAGTGTGCGTGTACTTGTTAGGATAACATGAATTTAATAATAACAAAAGTGAGAACGAACCGATTCCAAGTGCAAGTGTCGTGAAAGCAGTCCAGGGCTGGCTGATCGGGGCGCAGAACCTATTGGAACAGTCCGTAAGTATCAAGATAGTTATTCACACTTTGGATTTATATGCAGTGGACCTGAAAACCGCCCTGAGCCAGAATGTGTCGAGTGTGGAGAATAACTAAGCGACGTAACCATCGTCCCTAGCAGATTGAAAATACATTTGAATGCCAAACATAGTCACTTAACTGGGAAAGATAAGAACTATTTTAGCCGATTGTTGTCATTGGAAGAAAAGCAAGCAAAAGCAATGGTACATAGAGCACCTATTTCTGAAAAAGCGCAAGTGGCTAGTTATAAAGTTGCCGAAATAGTAGCAAACAAATCCAGCCCCACACTATCGCAAAAAACGTCATTTTACCTGCCTGCAAGGAAATAGTGAAATCGATGTTAGGTGACAGCGCCCAGTAGGAAATATCCTTGGTCCCATGGTCAAACGACACTATTTTCCGGCGGATTCATGTTATGTCTTCAGATATACAGTATCGTTCATGTACATGAAAAGCCAAGCGACGGTCAAGTATTTTCACTACAGCCCGATGAGTCAACTGATAAAGTAAGAAATTTCAATTACTGAGTTACATCAGATTTGCTAATGAGGATTCTATTATTGAACAATTTTTTTCATTAAGTAAATTTCCCTCAACGTCAACCGGAGCAGATGTATATAATTCCATATCTAGCACCTTGGAATAGAATGGACTGTCCTGGAAACATTGTCTTTCTGTTTGCTCAGACGATGCACCAGCAATGACTGGAAGATTCAAAGGATNAATGGACTGTCCTGGAAACATTGTCTTTCTGTTTGCTCAGACGATGCACCAGCAATGACTGGAAGATTCAAAGGATTTGTTGCAAGAGTGGAACAAGATTTCCCAAGTGCAGGTCCATCACATTGCTTCACACATCGCGAGGCTCTTGGTGAAGACTATTCGAACAGAACTTTAAAATGTTTTAGATCAGTCGTTAACGTAGTAAATTTCGTTAAGATACATTTAAGATAAGACCCCTCAAATGAATGTGCAATAAAGCGGGATATCAACATGACACTTTCGTTCCTCATAATGAGATCCGCTGGCTGTCAAAAGGTAAAGTCCTTGAGAGAATTTTTGAGCTGAGAAAAAAGCTAATAATTATGCGTAACGTCGAAAAGCCAGTCTTTGCAACTCAGTTAAATGATGAGGAAAGGCATGCAAAGGTAGCCAGCTTTGCTGAAAGATTTTGCCATTTAAATTACCTAATTGAGAGTATGCCAGGAAAACAAGAAAATGTACTGACGTCAAGCAATGAACTCACCGGATTCTTACCAATACTTCGAATATAGTAATTACATGTGTAAAAGAACATTCTTAAGATACTTCCTCTGACTTTCGATATCCACACGGGGGCATAACATTCAAACTCATTTTAAATCACCTCATGGTTCTTGAGAATGACATGGGACGATATTTTCTCTCCATCATTGCCGACAAGTATTACTGGGTGCGCAATCCTTATGCTGTCTCCCCACAATCTACCGCCGACCTTTCTCTAGAGAAATAAAAGCAGCTCGCAGAACTACAGAGAGAATGCACACTTCAAATTAAATATGGTGATTTACCACTTCTTAAGTTCTGGACGTTAGCTAAGAAAGAGAACCCAGTAGTAGCAGTGGAAGCAGTTAATATCCTGTTGCATTTTCCAACCACCTACTTATGAGAGAAGGGCTTTCCAACACTAACGAAAAAAAAAAAAAAAAAAAAAAAAGCCAGAGACACTTATTTTAGTTGAACAGGAAATGCACGAGTGTTTGTCTTCCATTCCACCTTGAACTTTTATGTAAGAAGCGACAAGCTCAAGTTTCTCATAAATAAATCTTATCGTTTGCTGTAAGACGTAGACCTATAAATTCCCTGGAAAATTAGTTCAAGTTCTTAAATACCATTCTCTTGTTCAGTTTTTTAAAATAAATATTGAGTGAAATTATTTTCATTACTTTTACCTGCAATGTCTCGGAAGTTTGGTGACACACGTAGCTTACCTCGCGGCACAGCAGTGTCCCGCCGCATACAGCCGTTGAAACCCACTGATCTAACTCTTTCACGTCATCACCTGGTTGACGAGACGTTCAAGTGCGCTGGTTCACTGTTTTTTTTCCGCTCCGCACTCGTGTGTCAATAAAACAGGAATTCACGACCAACGTGGTTTTAAGTATCACTTTATAACTCCTGAAAGAATGTATTCATTAACGTAATAAATGAAACATTTTTATACAAATACTGAAATAAGTGGCATTGTTTGTTATTGCATTTTACTATATTAGAAAATAGTTTCTTGTCCCAAAATTTTTGAAATTTCACGCAGTATGCCGGCTTGAACTCGGTAAAAACTTTAAACATAAAATAAACTTGAAAAAACTTTGCATAAGTGTGTTTTGTAATTTTTTCGATATGTGTTACGATTCCAAAAGCTTTAAAAAACGTGTGAGTTATTTAGTATTTACGCGATTCCCAGTTTGCGAATTAATACTCAACACGTATGTCTCTCGTTTTCAAATAATAAAGCAAATAAAATTGTTTTATACTAAACGTGAAACATCCCTTGAGTGTTAGAAATACGTTAAAACTGTGTTATAAAATCTGTCCGAATTGCTCATTTGTATGAGCCGATGTATCAAACAATAAGAACTAGCTTCCATGAGGTGGGTAATTTGAGGGAACATTAATGAAATACATTGTTATGAGCTAGGTGTTGTGTTAAAAGTATTCTGGTGAAGTAACGTCCATAAAAGTGAACGGATTTAAATTTTGTAAGCAAAAAAATTAATTTTTACTGTAAGCAATTCAGTAAGCCACAGCAAACTTAGAGGGTAAAAACCGTGTGACTGGACGAATTTTCACGATACTTGCATCAAGTGACAAATATGTTCGTGGAAGTATGCTGTAAAAATTTGGATAAATTCTAGCTGTCATTTAATTCCATGACAATTGTTTTAGTTACTCGTCATGTAACAGAAACGCCTGCCATTTGCTTGTGTGCAGTTGGGTATTAAAATATTTATTTGTGACGTATGTATATGCAATATAATTCTAATCGTAAATGTTAAATATAATTCTAAGATCATGTAGCGATTGTTTAAAGTACATTGTATTTTGTACGAAAGAGTAAATACACTATATTATTAGGCGTGCCTTTCATTAACGCGTGAGCATTTAAACTATTCACACTTTTTAAAGATGAACGTTCAAAACGTTATGGCATGATTTTTATAACGGAATAAAAATCCTAATGTTATTCTGTCCGCAACATAAACCAAATGTATTTTAATGTTACCTCGGAAGGATTAACCACATGTAGTTAAATGTATTAATTTACATTAAAAAAAAGAATCAAACTAATAAATAAAAAATACTTAAAGCAATATTATTTCATTTGCGCGCCCAATTTCAAGCCTTAAAAGACGCAAAATAGCACCAAATAAGAGGTCGCTTAAATATCAGTGGTTAAACGAGAAGTAGAGTGACATCCAATGGAGAAATACACCCGACTGTACAGTATACAGAACTTATTTGAAAGTAGTACACACACTACCAAAATTGTCATAAAAGTATGCTTTACAATTGCATACGAAAGAATAATGCGAATATTTTGTAATGCCGTAAACTATTTTACTAGAATTTACATTTATCTAAATGCTAAAACAACGTCGAATTAAAATTTAAATGCATTTCCATTTTGCATGCACCGGAAAGCACATTTTGCAAGGAAAACTTTGTCAAAATGGGTAATTATATGTAATAATTAATGTGTTTTTTATGTAGAAAATGTTGGTAGTGACGAAAATTTTTTTTTATGATTTATATTATATGCAATTGTTTCAGGTACAAAAATGATACATTTCGTTGCTGAAATAGATATGCGATCAATTATTAAACATATTTGCAAGTAATAATATTTCATTACATTCAACGACAGTGATTGTTATAATAGTCTTGCTTAATAGTTCTTATATAAAATAAACTTTCTGAAGCGTCTAGAATTGAAATACTCATGCGTTATTTTTAAAAGTAAATTTTTGTTATTGGTTTTTTAAACATTAAAGTAAGTAAATTATACCTAAATATTTTAGTTTTACAAAATATACGCATTTTTATTTTTAATGACCGAGCGAGGTGGTGCAGTGGTTAAACCTTAGACTTGCATTCGGTAGAACCTGGGTTCGAATCTGGGCCCAGCGATCCTGATTTCGGTTTTCCGTGTTTTCCCGAAATCACTTAAGGCGAATGCTGGGGTGGTTCCTTACTACGGGCCATGGACGATTCCTGCCCATTGCTGCATGTCTGAGCAATTTGCTCCGTTTCTAATGATCTCGCTGTCGATGGAACGATTCTACCAGCCTACCTACCTACCTACCTACCGTCTTATATGATGTTCACGGCAAAGTGAGCACTTTTTAGGCCCTAGTTACTTTTTCATATCAGCCATTTTTTTTATCCTTACTCAGTTTTTAGAAATAAATATTACCGTGTAAGTAATAAAGACAGAGTATGTATTTCACTGGACTCAAAAATTAACGTCTAAGGCTATAACATATATTTATTGACTATTATTATAGATGAGAGGACTTCTAAAAGTTCCCACTTTACCATCAATAGTCTGTAGTACTTTTCTGACAATTTTGGTGGTGTGTGGACTACTTTTTAATGAGCTCTGCATGTTGAGCAGTAGGGTTTAGTGTTTCATTGGAAGTCACTGTACTTCTAGCTTAAATCGTGGCGTAGTGGCGAGGTCACGACGTGTGTGAACAGGCGGCGCGAACGTCTCACACCGCAAGTGGACGGCACGCACCGGCGCGGCGCGGCGTGGCGCGGTGGCCAAGGCTCGCAGGCTGTAGTGGACCGGCCACTGGAAACACAAGCAAGGACAACAGGTTATACGAGTTCATTCTCTCACCGCAGACCGCTCCCCTCCCTCCGGCAGACCGCGCTACGCCGCAATGCCGGAGCGGCAGTGGCTTTGTTGACGGAAAACCCGCGCTGCTCCTTGGCGGGGTTCCGCGAAACCCCCCCACAACCAACGACTGCAGTCGCGTCACCACAGCGAGCTCCAAGCTGGGCGCCAGCGACGGACGGAAAATTACCGCTGAGTGCACAGCGCCCCTCAGCATCCAGCAAGCACTTTGTCTCACGTCGAACCCGCTCTCAATTAGACCTGCTACGCAAGGTTCTGCGAACGTATTCTTAACGTATTTCCCCCCTTCACTCATTTTCCTTTATCACGTGGGTCCTCTGTTAGCAACTTAAGATGATTCACATACCCTGCTACAGTTACTTTTCATTTTTTTTTGCAATTTTACGAATGTTGCAACCATGTGCACTTTTATCCATGCCTTATCCTGGGTTCATATATATATAGCTCGGCCATGAAAGTTACCTGTGCAATTTAAGTACCGAATCTGACATGTAATGCTATCGAATTTTTACCAGAATACCCTGCTTGGCATCACACTGCAAGTCATGGTAACTATTGTTACAAGACGCCTAAAGGGCTTATCGGGGTGCATGAAGGATGGAGGTCCCTACAAAAATGAAATAACTGAATTTGATTTTTAGTTTATTAACACAGCTATTATTAACAGCTTTAATCTAACTGTCTCCACTTATACGCTTTTTATTTCTCGGTGAGCGCAATATTAAATTTATATTTAAATCCTAATTAACACTCTTCTTAAAGTGTCTGTTCTGTTGTAGTCAGTTAACTCATACTCATCATTAACACACATTCAGTCTGTCTTTTGCCATAATTTGCGATGTATTTAACTCACGCATCCAGTCCAATAATCCAGCCTGCCAATCGTACCTTCACTGCTCTGACGCTCGCAGTCGCAGATTTTTCTCTCGTGGGTCACTTACGGCGCTAATCGTTTCTTTCCTCGCTCGTAGTCTCTCACTTAACGTCGTACGATTGCCCAGACTCTCGACACAGAGGCCCGTATAAATGTTATACTATCGTTGGTCTTGATCTGGAAGGTTCAGCACACCCCGAGTCATGCTGAGAAAAACTAGGGCAGTAGCAATGACCAGAACATTCCTACAATAATAACTCAAAGACACCCGATAGCCAGGGTCAGAAGTGGCACACTGGCACGCGCCCTGATAGGGATAACGGGCACACTTCGTTAACATTAGCCGCTGCGTTTCCGGTTGCAAAGGATAGTGCGCGCGCGTCCATAAATCAAGCGTGCATCGCACGCTCGCAGAGCGGCCGCCTATAAAACTATATTTAAATACACACTGAAAAACGGCTGGCAATGAGCAAATATTTTATGTGTGTTTGTTACGAAGCTGTCTCGCACATGTGCAGAATGTTCTTCTGTCTTTTAAAACATACATTTTCAAAAAGAATAAATTTAGAAAAATACCGAATCATCATAACCATTAAAACTTTTGTAAGCAAAATAAATCACTACACTGTTGAAGTGCACTTTTAAGAAAATCAGTTTTCCGAAGAAGTATTAATAAATCTATCAGGTTATCAATACAGTAAAAAATATATTTAGCCCTCGAAAATCTAGGATAAAAACATATGACATGAAATTATATTTATGGAAAAAAATTTTTATTGACGAGGTTTAACGGAAGTCCATTCAGAATTTAACTGTGTTTCGTCCACTGTCTGTAGGGACTACGGAATATAACCATGGAAATAAAATATCCATTTCCTCTTCTATAGTTTTTCTTTTCTTCATATTTGAAAGTTTGTTATTTCATTATGAATTTTGATTAACTGTCGACGAAGGGACTGCTTTCATCAAGACATCTATTCTTTATATTATCTGTCGGATAAAAAAAGATGCTTTGTCGTTCGTTTGCAGGAGTTATATTGGTTGAAATTTTATTTTCGTTTGTTCGGTAATTTTTCATTGGTTACTTACGTAGTAGTCACAGTCAATGCAAAAAGTCTAAACGCATTCTGAATTTAAATAACGAACCTAGAAGTTACAGTTTCGATGTCGGCAAGACCTCACGGCATAAATATATCACGTCGTTCCGTGCCAATAAGTGCGCAAAAAGGACGAAGGCTCTCGTTTAACAGGGCATCCTGAATACAGTCAGCTCCAAAGTACTTGGCATACAGATTGGTTGCTGAAATATTGCGCCACGCTTAGAGGTATACTTTAACAACAACCACGCCAATTGAGGGGAATACTTCTGTTATCATGGACACTAGAGACCCTCATTACGAAAGTAAGAAAAATATTTAACGCATATTTTTCCTCAATTTTGTATAATAATTAAACAATTACCACGAGTCCACGTTGCTGGCTGTATTTTTAGCTAAGAAATTAATGGTAAAAAATAATTAGTTAATTAAATAATTCCGACGTGAAACTAGTATTTCAATCAAATTGATGTGTGTGTGTGGTTGGGGTGGGGGAGGATGTTACACTGGAGATTTGTGGGTAATATTCGTTTAATTATAATTTTCTGAAGATAGGTAGGGAGGACTTAACATCTCGTCGACAGTGAGGTCATTAGAGCCGGAGCAAGTTGCTCAGATAAGTATGAACGGAGTAGGAATCGGCAATAGAATCATTAAAGAACGATCCCATCATTCACCTGAAGTGATTACGGAAACCATTTAAAATCGAAACCAAGATGGCCAGACTAGGAATCGAACCTGGGTCCTCGCGAATACTAGTCCAGAGGTTTTCCTCTGTGCCACCTCGCTCGATGATTTTCTGAGTTGGGACAAGCATTATAATAATGCAAAATGTGACCTTATGATGGCACAAAAAATGGGCTGGATGAAAAGAGAGCAACCCCGAAAAAGATTGGCTCCATCGGTGACGTCCGCTACGTTTCCTACAAACGAAGAACTAAAATCAAGGGATCTAACCGGGATGATCGTATTAAATCGCCGGTGTGCTAATTTAAACCACCATCTAGGATCCAGTGTTACTGATGAGATGCCAGCAACGTACAATATGTTACAAACTGTATGTTGTCCAGGAGAAAACAATCTAGGCTTCGGGAGGGTCCAGACACCAAACGTTTTTCTTATATTGTGGCTTCTTAAGAAAAACATATTTCAATTGTGAAAATAAAACTTTGGCGTTCTGCACACGATCTTATCGTCTTAAAATTTTCTGAACTCAGTCCGGCTATACATAAACAATTAGAAATATCCTCTTCGGGATGCACAAGAGTAGTATGATTACGGCGATTCGGTTTCAATGTATTTTAAATGAGAGCTTTGTGGATGTGGCTGTGACTGACGGTCTTTGGTTCGACTCGGATGAGCTCGGCGAAATTCGGATCGACTCAGGGGGTGTTTAGAAGTCATCGACATGGGTTTGTCGAATGTACCCGAAGGTGCTCGGCAGTTACACCCAATACATCTTCAATCATGTTTTTGTTCCTGGTACTATGTTTGTTTTATAAGCACAGGTTATGTAAAAACGTTAATCTGTATTTATTATCCAATTTGAAAAAAAATAAATAAAGAAATTACATATCTTTTTATTATTTGCCGAAATTATACTAATACGGGACATTGCGGAAACGTGCAAAAGTCTACAAAATTAAATGACTACAAATCCAGTCCCATCTTTTAAGACTGATTAATACACGATGCTAGAAACTGCAAATTATTCCCTACCTCCGACTATTTTGTAGGTACAAGTAAGCTACCTCCATTTTTTTTTTAAATTTATCTATATATGAGTAAACCATGCTCATCATACTAATAGCACCCTGATGCACGAATATGTTATAGCAATGGCATGAATCAGCATCTACCAACACTTTAATAGGCTAAGTAGGTATTTATTAAAATGCCAATACTGTCAGGCCCTGGAGCGGTGGAATGTACGAGGGTGATAAACAGTCTTAAATTTCGTGCTCATCTTGATCAACGATCCGTTAATAGTCCAATCATTCCAACGATGTTTGAATCAATACATTAATCTTCCAATCGTTCAATCAATATTTCACAATCTTTGCCAATCCGCAACTAATCCTCACCAATCCTCAGCAAACTTTCCATCTTTCAATATTTCAATCAATCTTTCACAATCTTTCCATCATTCATTCACAATAATTACATCCATAATTCGCAATATTTTCATTTATAATTCGCAATATTTCCATCAATAATTCGCAATATTTCCATCAATCATCAATCCATATTCAAGCCATGGGTTGTCGCCTGTCTTTATCAATTCATATTTAAAAAAAACGGATCACAAACTGTCTTCGGGAAAAATGTATCCAGCATTCTTGACCTCTTCTGCCTTCTTCATGTCGCTTGTTGCAGCTAATGCGGTTGAGGGGCGCGTCAGTGCATCGAGAAAAACATCATCGTCTTCATGAACACTGTTGCCATAGTCATTATCATCAATGCTATCTTCATGATCATCTTCACCTCCTGTTTCATCCTCACAACCTGGTTTACTTTTCTTTGTAGGAGTCACATGGTAATCATCAGTATTTAAAGCCAACGAGAGGTTATTTTGAAGTTCATCGATTTTACGTGAAAGTCTTGCAAGTGTAAATTCCACACAAACCGACTCTACTTCACTCATTCCGTCTTTAGCACTAACTGTCTCGTCACAATCATCTGTGGAATCAGTACCCACCGATGTAGCAAGGGGTATTGGTCACATTACTTTCTGGCTCTCAAAAGAAGAATCCTTGCTGATCTTGAAGTGGTTCTTCAATGTATCACCTTGCATAAACTGTGTGTGGCCATTGTCGTAATTATTCCTCATGCGAAAAGGATTCTTCGTACATGTGGTTCTTTCATGTCTGACGAGCATTTTGACCGAAACTAAATACACGATCGCAGAATCTACACATTCAGTAATCAGGCAGCGATGATGAAGGTCGCGGCTCCATGTTCGATGAGGTCAAAGGTAGGCCTTCGAATTTCACAATTCATCTTCACTGTATAACGAGAGAATGCTTCCAAATCGATGTTAACTTCTAGACGTCTGAACATCAACTAACATATCTGTGTGCGTCAGATGGGAGAACGTATATNTATTTACTAAGGTGATGAATGGCTTAAGGCCCTGAGTTTGAAGCCCGAAACGATAAAGAATATTTATTTTCTCTTGGTCTTTGAAAAAAAAACTGGCAGCCTTCCGAGTGATGGGAGAACGTCCTTCCGAGTGATGGGAGAACGTACGTTCTCCCATCACTCGGAGATGGGCTTCTTTATCGTTTCGGGCTTCAAACTCAGGGCCTTAAGCCATTCATCACCTTAGTAAATTGCTTAAATCTTTGTATCAATTGACCATGAATACTAAACAATGAAATATCAATGGACGATTGAAAGATTGATGGAAAGATTGAAATATTGGTGATGATTGGCGAATATTGTTGTACAGATTTCAGTGCTGATTGTGGTGCTGATTTACGTGCTGTTTGATGGCAAGATTTCGAAATATTGATGGAAGGATTGCGAAATATTGATAGGAAGATTGAAAGATTGATAGAAAGTTTGATGGAATGTTTGAAAGATTGATGGAAATATTTAAAGATTGTTGAGGATTGGAGAAGAATGTGGTGCTGATTGCGGTGCTTATTGATGGAAAGATTGCGAAATATTGATAACATTGAAAGATTGATGGCAAAAGATTAATGGAAAGATTGCTGGGGATTGGTGACGATTGGTTCCAGATTGGTGAAGATTGTGAATGATTGATGGAAAGATTGTAAGATTAATAGATTGAACCAAATATCGATGTACTGATTGGACGATTGATGGATTGATGGTCAAGAAGAGCATGAAAGTTAAGACTGTTTATCTTCCTTGTACATTCCAATTCTCCAGGTCCTGACAGTTTTGGCATTAAAACCAATGCCAATTAAGCCTATAAAAATATTGGTATATGCTGATCCATACCATGATTATAACAAACTTGTGGATGTCGTTGCTAGTAGCACGATGGGTTTGGTTTAGTCATATATAAATACATGTAAATAATCTAATTAGCATAGTTATACCTACAAAACAGTTGAGGTAGTGAATAATTTGCAGATACGTGCATCGTGTATTAACTTCAAGAGTGGGAACTGGAAATGTAGTAATTGAATGAGAGACTTTTGCACGTTTCCACAATACCCTGTGTATATCTTCGGCACAATATAAAATAAATAAATAATTTGTAATTATAAATACTTTTTTTTAAATCGGAAAATAAATAGATATTTATGTTTTAACATACCTTATGCCTATAAAACCAATATGGCTACCATAAACAACCATATGCTTGAAGAATTAATGGGCGTAACTGCCGAGCACCTTCGGATACATTCGACAAACCCGAGTCTACGGCTTCCGTACACCCACTGTGTCTAGGCGAAGATTGTCGAGCTCGTCCATGTCGAGCCGAAGACCACCAGCCACAGCCACAGCCACAGGCACACAGATCTTATTAAAAATACAATTCAACAGTATTGCCATAATCATACTACTCACAAGCCTAATAATATTTAATTTGAAATTGTTAATCTGAAATTTTTGGGAATTCATGTATTGGCATTATAATATTCAAGTATTAATGAATATAAGGTTCTTTTACATACTGACTAACGTTAATTTAAGAAACCTGGGAGGATTTTGAACCAATAATAATTCCGCAACAATGGAAAAGCACAGAATAGCCCAATAACATGGAAGCTAGTCAAGAATAAATCAAACCATCCCCCCCCCCCNGGCAGCAACCAGTAAGCGAACTGCAGCGGATTAGGCCTACGGGTAACGATTCATTTTGGTTTACAGGTCAGTGGACTCGTACAATTTTAAACTCTATAGTAACCAGAGTTATTCGACCATCGTTTAGTATGCTGTTGGTGTCAGTTTAATTCTAGATAAACGTGCCGGTACTTATCAGGAGTAGAAATCAATAATTTCGTTACGAGTGATGACTAGGTTAAGTTTTGGGTAACATCAATTGATTCTTAATTCACTGCAGTGTTAACTTCCGTACTTTCAAATGGGACGAATGTGTTTCCACTATATGTATTCAGAATACATGCAAAGTAAAAATAATATTTTATTTTTCTTTCGTGCTGCTAGGCTCACCGGTGCCTTAATTTAATCGCGAATGTGTACATTACGGAACTGTGGCGATATTCGCCGGGCAATAACTATATGGAAATGTTTATAACACGGCTTGACAATTAATATCTACATAATTATATGATTAGAAATTAAATTTATTTTATAACTCTGTGTAGTCAAGAGATTATGAATGTTTGAGCGACTTTCTGTCCATCATAGTACATTTGTTATTTTTTCGTTACTCATATGTGACACATTTATTGTAGATTGACACACACATCAATTTTAAGAGGGTTATATATATTTTTGGTGTAAACTCACAGGATATCTTGGGTGTTTTAACCAACTCACTGTTGGGTTTGTACCTGCCTTAGTACAAGAGTGTAAACTTATATTACATGTTTGTATTTTTCTGAAAAAAAAAAAAAAAACTGTAGAAATTTTTTATTTAACAACGTTAATGAATATGTATTTATACACAGTCCTGTAGTAATTCAATAATGTAAAATTACTGAATATGTTCATGTGTAAATTTTCATTTTTCATTTCGTGATTTATTTCAAATGTATGGTCGTTCTATAATTGCACCTTGGAACCCGTGGTAATACAATGTCATGTATGTGTTCATACACTGACCTTATTTAAAAATAATGTCGCAGTATTTTTACTCATAGTTTAGCATGTGTAATTTAATAGCTATGTTATCGTTAATATGCCTATATGTTAGTGTAATATGAACATTAATAATGTGGTTGTTTCCGATTTCTAGGGACATCTGTGCAAAATTACGCAATGTGCCTTTTTTTAAAGTTGCACATACAACAATATAAAATTATAGTACACGTGTAAATTGGGCAATTTTTTATTTTTTTCTAACTTTTTACCTTTGGTTGGTTTAGGCGGTGCTGTTAAGTTTGTTAACTATGTCAAAAACAGAATTGAATGAGCAAGCGCAATAATTATAGCCGTTCACAAACACATGCGCAGTAACCACGCACAGAGAAAAAGATTTGTTTGAGCCAACGAAATACTTGCTTGTATACGACCAAAGAAATAAGTATTTGCTTTAACTAAATAATTTGTTGACTGAAGTAAATATGAAATGCAACAAATCATATTTTGTTAAGCTAACAAAATAATACAATTGAAAAGACCAAACCGTCTTTTTGTGCCAAACAATTCTGCCTTAAAATATATTTATTTGATTCAACTGTACACATATGTTTGGCCACATTCAAAGAACTGTATCAATGGCTCTAACAAATCCTTCTCTCAGTGCGGTTGCAACGGTCCACAGACTCACGTCGTATGGATGCTCATCCATTTATCACTAAACCGACAATCAGAGCAGTTTCCACGAGTTCAGTCAGGCCGAGTCACCCAGAAAGGAAGAAGTCCGGAAATGCGGGACGAACTTCTCGCAAACAGCTGAGAGATAAAGCATTCTGCACGTGACACTACCGGTCATGCTATCACGAGTTGGACTCCCGTCGAGTTTTGGCTGCGGTTAGGCTCGCCTGATTCATCAGCATTCCCTTGGTGGTTCTTCGTGTGGCTGTGTCCGGCAAGATGGTGTTTCATAACAAGTTTGAAGAACAATTTTTTTTAAACAGTATCACTTTGTTTTGCTCACATGTGTTAAATATTGTTTTTAATATCTTAACAGTTATGGGCTGTTCACGGTAAAATGAACAGTTCTAAAATCCCTACTTAGGATGTATTTCTATATCCGTTGTATTTTCTTCAGCCATATGCTAAACTAACGTTGTCGTGGGCGTGATCACTTTATTCATGGGCCGTTCAGCGGAAAATGTGAAACTATAATAAATGTAAATATTTTAGAAACTTGCTAATTCTTACACTTATGTGCATACAATATCAGAAAAGAAAAGCAATTATTTGAGTATTGATAAATGGTAACCTAACACACACCAACTCTACTGAACTCACGCAGTTCAGCGTGGCTCTTAAAATATTTTTCAAAAGTGCTCACTTGAGCTTAAACAGCCTTTAGCACCTTAAGTCCCCAAGGCCAATTTTGTAACCGAATTCCAAGTGGACAATTCATTAACGAAAAAAGTAATTCATAGATCAGCGAAAGCCGACAAGAGTTACAAGAGTCTTTATTAGTTCTTACGCCTTTTGTGCTGTCGTGACAACATAGCGGATAGCGAATAACTCAAATAACGGGACGCCCTTTGAGGCAGCATCAAGCACTAGCGTATCGTGGTTGTAATTGCAAAGAAATTAACTATGAAACATCTAAGAGCTACGGAGTCCACAACTATCAGTATTCACAAAAAGTGTTAGGGTGAGGTGTTGCAGCCCAGTTGCTGGAAGGCACAAATTGATGAATATACCAGTCAAGAAGTACATTAAAAATGGGTGTCTAGAAGATATAATATTTTTTTTCTTGAATTGCCGTTTGATTTCGCTTTTTATCCGACATTTTAGCAACTAACTGGAAATCTGACATTCCCCCATATAAATTAATAACACTGTGTAAGCTTTTTAACACAGGTCCCAATCACTAAATCTGAAATATCAGTTGCCCTACAAAGAGCATAATTCAGAGAAAAAATACAATCTGCTGGCCATTACAATTGCAACACCAAGTAAATCGTGAGCTATCACGAGAACTGACTTTTGCTGTTTGGGGATTTATTGGACAGAATATCAATCGTTCACAGGGGACAAGATTACTCTTGCAGCTCAGTATGACGTACAGAACATGGGGAAATCAATATTGTGTGGATCCAACAAGGAGGCAATTATCGCTGCTACACGACGAGACATTGAGAAGAACACACTCAGATGTCCGTCTGTGGTATCTCCGCCCATGCTGCTTCAACGCTTGCCGTAAGTTCATACGTTGTAGCCGTGGATGTCCTGTGGCAAGCAAGTCGTCATCTGACCATAGAACACACATTTTCGATGGGCGAGAGTTCTGGTGAACGTGCAGGTGTCACGTGGCGGTTATCCAGGATCTGTCTCATCTGCCTTCATGTGGTCGCGCATTGTCATTTTGGTACAGGGCCTCCATGCTGAATCTGAAGGTAGGGAACGACAACAGACCTGAAAATCTCCTCGAGGAAACGGTTGCTAATCAGCGTAGGAGCGATTAGGACTAGGTACAAATGGGAGTGCAATATGATGGCATGCCTTTCCGTAACTACAGATGCTGGGCCACTAATAGTGCAGGTCTTGGCCAGAAGTACGTCACGGTGCAGTCAGATAAGTATGCGACCATTTAAGTGCTGCAAAAAAAAAAAACCGGAATTGGTCAGAGAAGACAATGGCATGCCATTCTTTCCTCCAGACCCGACGTCCCATTCCCATTGCAGCTGCAGAACATGTGGGGAGTAGTCAATGGCAGCCGCAGCAATGGGAGCTGGGCAAGATGCCCTGTCACTACAGAGAGTGGCGAACCGTGCGTACGGACACAGATTGATGTGCTACATGCCTGAACTCCTGAGCGATAGTATTTGATGTGGCTGTACTGTTCGTAATTGCCATGCGCACCAGATGCGTGTCCTAGCGCTCGTTGGTTCAACGGATCCGTTGGCTTCCTACACGTCTCTCAGCCTATTCCACCTCGAGCCAATGGTCAAATTTCTGCTTCATGGTGGTTGCATTTCTTCTAACGCGGCGACCAATTTCACGGTATGATAATCAACAATCATGATAGGCCACAATTCTCCCGCGGTCAAAGTTGCAAACCGTTTTTATGGTTCTCGTGTTCTTTGACTCGACGTGCTCACTCCATCTCTTCATCTGTCAGTGGCTCCCCAAACTCCACTTACATACTGCTTATCAGCGTCCCATTGGCACACGTGCTGCCCCACTCGGATGAAAAACTAATCATTCCGTTGTCCTACACAGCTCTACGCATACCGCCAATGTGGAGCCCTTCTGGAGCATTTTTTTTGGTGTTAGAGTTTTAATGGCCAGCAGTGTATATTCAAAATCAAATGAAATTTTTTTATAGGTCATGCATAAAAACTGGAGAGCACTAATTCAACATGCTACAATCTAGAAACTGACGCAAAATCACATTTGTTTATAAGTTACAATATATCATTTCTTCATTGCGCAACATGAAAAATCAATCGTCATTATTTTCGGTTACCGTTACACATGATTAAGCCACACTTTTGTTAAATGTTTATACAAAATTGGTTAGAATCTCTCTAGAGTGAGTCAGATGAATCTTTGTCTAACCACGTTATTAAAACCACTGCATACATTTTTAAAGTCTGGGTTGTAAGCAAACACAAAAAATTGGTTGTCTGTAAAGTCGGTTTACTGACGATAGTTGAACGTGACAACGTCGGTCAGTAGGAGAGAGACGGATGTCGAACGCTGCCGAACGCAAAGGCCGATTGTGCTTCTTTTTCGCTCGTTCCGCGCTCTCGCTTGCACTTCAAGCCTTACATGGAACGCCTCAGAGCGAGGTAACGCCGCATGAGTCATGTTTTTTCGTGCGTGCAGCCGGCTCTATCGAATTATAAGACGTTGTCACGTCAAAANAACGCCTCAGAGCGAGGTAACGCCGCATGAGTCATGTTTTTTCGTGCGTGCAGCCGGCTCTATCGAATTATAAGACGTCACGTCAAAAAATAATAACGTGGGTGTGTTTAGATCACCACACAAAAACATCTACAGATACAGATGCGTAACGGCATAGTAGTACACTGACCACTATTAATGCGTTGTACGATGTTCATTTCATGTCTGGTTGGTTACTAGCATCACGAAGCATCAGGAAAGCTTGCTCCTCCTTCCCATTTACTAGGCACTGAGTGGAGAATGACGTTGCACATTATTGCTATCATGAGCCACCGCTGTGTGTGCACTTGTGGGTCAAACTCGGAACGTACGTGTGTCTTTTGTGTCTCTACACTGCCAGCAGTGTTTTCTCTAGTAGAAAACAAACTTGCAGGAGACAGCCGGGAACATCTGCTGCCTCGCCTACAAACATACACGAGCCACCACGTTATTGTGACATGGTAATTATCAAAGGGTTTCGTGAATTTAACGTTTTGCCGTCATTATTGAACCAAAGAGTATAAAATGGATGCTTGGCCAAAACCAAACAAGCTGATTTATTTTTGAAATAGTTTTACTATCTTGGGAAACGGACTTTTATTTTCGTTTGTATAGGAAGTCGTTTACTAGAAGTACGAAGTAACACGCCTATTTCATTCTGCTGTAGAGAAATGTTTTTAAAACTTACCCCAGGCACAGAACTTCTTGGTCGCTCGAGGTCAGTCGATTAGCGGCGCTCCTGCCACTAGCTGATGCCAGTAGCCTATCGCGGCTGCGCGCTGTTACCTACTTCACAGCGTTACAGTGGCTACAGCGAGTTCAGCGAAACGTTTTTCAGTTGCGCTTAAAAAATAGTGAGTGATTTCGTTAAAATTAAGCCGCTCTTTGCAAGAGGCTCATTTTGCTGAACAATTAGGTGAAAATCCCAAGTCTGTATCTTTATCGGTTCGTGTTTTACACTGTTATGGAATGTGCATGAACTCACGGGTATTTTTCGAATAAATAATATTGTTCATAAACGAAATTTCGTAGGTATATCTAAATGTTTCCGCCTTGCTTTATAATCAGACGATAACAACGTCTTGACTCGTGCTTAGTCGACACAGACAATGTGTAGCACAACAGCTGCCTCTGGTTTTTGCTCTATCCCGTAGCTCAGTAGCCAGTACCGCGACGGGCTAGGGACGATCCTCGCTGTTTTCCATTTGCTTGTGGGTAAAGTTTTCGTTGAAATGATGGTGCTACGTAAAACTTTTGCTAACATCTGCAGTTGTAAGGAAAATGGTTAACAAACAACATTATTTTTTACTATCAAAAAATAATTTCGCGAAAGTATAATTTTTTAACGAATAAACAGTTTGACAGCAAGAGTGTGTGACGCTGGTGAACGCACAATGCGACTGACATGCATATACATCAAAAACGATATTTGCGTCACTTAGAAAAAAAAAGACTTCTCAGGTAACTAGTTACATATTTGAACTATTTTAACAAAGATTCGCTTCTGAGAGTGGCGTTGGAATTTTTCGGTAAGGGGGAACGTCCCGACAAAAAAATTTACGGCAGCTGTGCGTGAGAAAATAGGTTTTACGTTTTCAGAAAATTCCACGAAAAGAATAGCCTTACAACTGTTTGGACAGGGAAGAGGAGTTTGTGCTGCCATTACAAGCTACTTATTTTTTCAATGCTACACACAACTGTATGCAAACGAATATTATTACATTTACAATAGATAGATTTTATTAATATGTAAATCTAAGTGTCAGAATAAACGTAAAATTTATCAGTTAATCTGCCCAGGAAGTTTCCTAATATATATAAACTTCCAAATATATATCGTGGGTGTTTTATATATTTCTGTTTCCACGACTCTAAATTTTCCTCTTCATGTAAAGAATTTGTAATTTATATTACTACAGTTTGGATTTCACGACACATGTATTATGAGGGGATGGGCGCTTGAAAGATGTGGCAACAGGGTTTGGTACTGCTCGCCGGTAGACTGACGCTGAACGGCCAAGAAGTTCTGTGCCTGGTATAAGACTCTATTTGGGGGTTTTCGGCGTTTCTGAATGGTCATGGAGCCCGTGCTGCGCGTCGTCCGAATCACTAAAATAATGATGCAGAGATCGGCACGACCAACTTCCGCGCCTCTGTGCGCAAGGCACCTCGAGCAGTGGTGTCTTGAAGAGTATATAGTGTTACATGTCGCTTCCGCGTTGGCCTTGGCCCGTTCCGCAGGAGCGAGCGGAAAAGGACAGAGTAGTGATATGATATCGGGCGGTGAGTCATGGAGGAATGTTTGATTGACAGGCGAGCGATAATCCTACCAGGGGTTTGAAATATGAAGGCATTCCTCCGCGATAACACTATGGTGGCTCACGCGCTCCTCACATTCGGCGGATAGAATTTCTGTGTTTATCTGAAGAATTTTCGGGTTTACTGGCCTCATTTATTTCAGCGTAACTCGGGGCGCGGCGAACCTTCCAGGTCAAGGCTAGCGACTATAAAAGCGCGTCGGGCTTCCTAGCCGAGTTGTTGTTGATGTGTATCTGGAGTTATGGTGATTGCGCGACTTTGAATGATAGACGGCGAGCGAGAAGAGAAACGCGTGGCGAGACAAGTGACCGGCGGGAGTGGAATCTGCGACTGTGGCCATCGGTGCGGTGAGGAGTGCGACTGGTGGGCTGGACTATTGGACTGGATGCGTGAGTGAAAGACATTTAAAATTATGACAACAGAAAGACTGAACATGTGTTAATTATGAATGTGATTTAAATACTATAATCAGATAGATAGTGAAGGACTTTAATTAAAATAGAGATAGATATTAAATACTGCACTCATTGAAAAATGAAAAGACTAATAGTAGAGATAGATAATTTAATTCTGTAAATAATAGCTGTGTGAATAAATTATACATTAAATTCAGTTCATTATTTTTATTAAGGCCTCCATCCCTCACGAACTCGGATACGCCCATCAGGCGTCTTGTAATTATACGTAGTAGAAAAATGTATCGTGTTATGTTTCTCTGTAATACGCCAAAATTGGCCAACTATATTTTCACGCGTAAATATCGACTGCATGATCCGTTTTAGACTTTGTCATTTTCAAAATACAGAGAAAAATTTGAAAATATAACTACTGTCTATTCATGTAGCATTTCTTAATTGATTTTTATAACTGTACCGTGAATTCTGAAGACTAAGGCTTATTTTCTGTTTCGTACACATTTTCTCAGCATTCATCCATGAATCACCTGTAACACCGTACAAATCATGTGATCTTACAGTACTGCAGCAGTTTCTTAGCATTTAGCAGACACCTGGTTTTATATATTAAAAAATACTTTGTCTAACTTTAATAGTTTCTATGAAACTCGTCCCTAGCAAGTGTGCTGACTAATCAAAGCACGCCTCTTTGTAAACAGTTAAAGCTACGTGAGTTTGACATTTATTGTGGAAAATAAACTAGACAACTCTAAGCGAACAATAAAGGCAATTGTGTGAAAAATAACCTAGTGGCGATAGACGAGACTGCATTAAATTTTTGGTAGGCCCATCATTTTACCTTTACATACACCTGACGTAGTCTATTGAAGTTTAAATTTCGTCTTGAAACTTTTACCTGTCGTTGAAAAATGTTATCTGAGAGAAAAAAAATTAAGACTCGGGGCCCATTATGTTGGTACCGTATTTTCATATAAATAAATTGCTTTACTGATTGGAGGTGTTCCTATCTGTCGGCGCTGTAGGTGAAACCATAGCCATATTTCCCCCCTCAGAAATTCGCACGCCGCGCTGTCCGGTATTTGTCTGAAGGGTATTTTGTCGAATACTTTGTATCCCAATACAGGACACCTGGAATAAATACTGGAAACCACTGCTTCACTCGCGAAACTTGCAGCACTTGTGTGAGACTGCCTCTGTTTTGAGCATTTCAGTTCATAGTAAAACAGCGAAGAAATGTCTGTAATATTACTACCACATAAATAAAAAAAAAACGAATAGGCTGAATGAACGACAAAGAACAGCAAGGAATCTGAATGCCATCCATGTTTTCACACAGTACACCCTATAACGCGCCAGTAATATTCACTTGTAAGCTTTGCCATGCTAAATAAACAGTGTCCGGTGTTGGGGTGTAAAGTGTTTGATTTGGTTCAGTGTTGGGATTCCAGTTCTCGTACCAGAGCAGCTGATCGGAAGCTTAATTTACCCTACACTCGCCGTACGCAAGCCGAAGGTCAGTAAAGCCATGCGCCACGATGGAGTTTTCCTTGGAAGATTCAATGCGAGCTTGCATGGTCGCTTGAATGGATTGTTCTACGGAAGGTTTAGCCGACCGCTGGCAGTTTTCACGGACTTTTCGTAATTTGTCGTGCGCAATTTTCTGTGACAGGCTTCCTACAAAGTTTAAATTCAAGCTAATCAGGCAGAAAGCAATGGAGTGTGGTACTGAAGATAGATGTAATGTTGTTTATTTTGTTTTGAGAAAAAGCGATAAAGGAACTAAACAAGAATTAAGAAAATTGTAAATAAAAACAGCAAATAATATTTACAGTTGAAGAAATAACATCAAAACTAATGCTCTCGCAGTTACTTGCGTGGCAGCAAGTATCGTGTGAAAGGTTAAAACTCAGTAACCTCCATATCTGATTGCATGTAGGCTCGAATAGAAGGTGTCGTAGAAGTTCCTACCGTAGCTTGCGCGGAACATTGTATCGTGATACACAGGTTTAAATGGTAAGATTTATTGTGATCCAGTTGGGAAGCTCAATGCTAGTAGTTTGGCAAATAAAAACGATTGCCGGCAGGTGGCTCTGGTGTAACATGTGCACTGCATTTTTCCGTTCTGTATGTAAACCAATTGGATAAATGCTTTTTTCATAAGATATGCATAACTATGTAAAATCTTCCGATTTGTATTGGGTTAGATCCTACGTACAGAAAAATATATGTTCTTCGCACTAAGATCAGAAATTTTATTAAACATGTACATACACTGAGAAAAATAATTATTCCAGTATACAAAATATGTTATTTCGTGGAGTTTGTATCAGCTCAAGGGAGTTTAGTCGGTAAAGCCAAGAATCAGTTCCTCCAAATTAATTAAATTTGCGTATAAAACCCAATAATTTATTTCTAACAATTTTGTTTGGATAAAACAAAAATTTCGTTGTTTCAGTACGTTAAACAAATATTTAGTGCAAAAAAAACCCCATTTTTACAATTTCTCAGTGGCAGTTGGCTTAGACATGTTCTCTAAGAGATGGAGATCTTAGTTAAATAAAAGAGATAATAATAATTTCCTAATTTATTTGAAAACTCTACAGAGAGAATACTCTCGACTTAAGATCTCACAATAAATTTCTATCACTTGCTATTTACAATTTATCAGTTCAATCAATACAACTCACAATCACCTCAAGGAAATTAACGCAAGCCAATATGTAAAATCAGTTCCAATTAACAGCGTATAAAAATTTAAGGAATTATTTTACAAATTATATATCAAAGTTTGACCGTTCCTATATTTATAACTAGCGAACCGGCCCGGCTTCGCCCGGGTACAATTGAGTTTTACAGTGATACACAAATAAATTGGGAAAAGACGATTCATTTATGTGAAAACAGAATTATTAAATTATACTGTGTTGGCTTCGGTTTTTAACTGATTACGGTAACCCAAAAGGAAGAAAATATTTTTGAACTGATAGCCAAGAAGTATGGTATTGTTTTTGGAGTGTATCTGTTGAACTATCGCGTAGTTACCACATTTCCGCTTTTCGGCGTCGATGTATGAAAATCAAAACGTGAGTTTCATCAAGTTGTAGCTTTAGAAACAAGTGTAACTAGGTACTACTTTTCGTGCTTGGCTGAGGGATCTTAATCGATCACCAAAGCTAAGCAACGTTCCAAGGGGCACACATTTGAATGGGTGACCGTTTAGTCAGCATAACATCTGAGCGCTTCTGGGATTCTCGGAGGGCATCTTAAATATTCGGTCCCGGTTGTTTATTGATTGATAGCAGTCGTTAACACATTCAACGGTGACTCAAAAACAAACATTTTGCCCACACGCTGAATTTTTTTTACTATCATTTAAAATGGTCTTAAATAAGTTATGCCAAAAAAGAAATTTATTTCCCATGATTATGACGTAAAAGCAATTTTTTATGCCACCGTACATGTACGGCGGCCGCGTGGCTGCGAAACAGCTGCTTCTCCCCGGCCGCTGCTACGCAGAATGTGTAATACGACGTTCCGAACGACTGATTTATTGCTTCTCTACATCTGTTCTTCTTAGAATCGTGTGGAGATATTGTTTCTGCATACTTTCGACGTCATGCGCATTCTTCCATGAGTCATACAAATATATCGTAGTCAATGTACTCAGCTAATAGTCAGGAATAGTTGAATAAAACTAGCGAATACGAAAAATAAATTTATTAAAAAAATATTTTACTGTGTAAAAACTAAGTAATTACGTGCAAAAAGTAATGCTTATTACCTAATAAAAATTACATAAGTATATTACAAAACCTAAATCTAACAGAAACAACTTACAAATATAATATATAAATACATTAATAAAATATAACTAAATAATATCTAAATGTAGAACTAATACAAATGCAAACAAATTTACAATAATAACTAAATGAGTTCATTTTGGTCGTGATAATCGACAAAACAAGAGTCGACAAAGAAACCCTGGCAATTCAGGACATGCTTGACAATAAAAAATGACATCCTTCCTCCTACCCTGCAAAGAGCAACCCTTACACCTCTTTTGCTTCTTATTCCCCTTCTCATTCACCTCCGTAATCATCCTGAGGAAATGTCGTAGGCCACGGGGGACAGGTTCAGGCAAAGAAGACAGTTGGTCTAACCTAATTAGTTTGGTACCAAGGGCATTCCTAAATCCCAAAAAAGTCTAATTTTGAAGTTGTATATTTCCTATATAACAAATAAGAATTTAATACGGCTAACTGTAATGTGTGCACCCCCAGTTTTTAAAATAATATTTTAGCGATTTATGCTCTGAATTATAATACGCCAAGAAATGGTCTTGTCGATCAACTCCAGATATGTATTTATTATATTGCACTATGGCAGCTGGCTTGGTGTGACTTCCCCTCCTAGAACGTACCTCGACTAGTTCCGGACCAAACTCAGAGGAAATAAATAGTACGTCCCGCTTATCTCTCCACTTCAGCACACACATACACCCTCCTCTGAATATCTAGACTCAACACCCCCCTTCTCTAATTTTGCAGACACAACGTCAGTAGGGTTGTTTTTTCGTTTTGATAACAAAGTACCTGATGTGTATGTATCTTTTTCTAATAACGTATGAGTCAGTTCTACGCTGTTATAGAAATTATCCATAAAAACGGAATGCCCCTTACCCTCAAAATCTGTTAGTGGTTTCCTAACTTCCTTACTTGTATAACCCTGCTCCCCCCCCCCATAGATGTTCTAGGTAACCCTTTCCCGCATATATATATATATATATAAACGCAAAATGATGCCAGATGGATCGGTCAGCCTATAAAGTTTGATACCATACTTATGGCGTTTGCCCTTTATATACTGGCGAAAAATAAGGTGACCTCGCCACAATACCATACCCTCTCAAGGCTCAATTGCTTCCCAGGATAATAAATGGCCTTCATTCTCCCGTTGAACCAATTAGAAGCGGAGTTATTTTATACAACCTGTCTGTTGGCAAGGGATCGTCTTCACCTGGATTACGTGCAAAATGCAGTGCCTGCATAATCAGATGAAAACGATCTTTTGACAATATTTTTTTAAAAATTGGTATATCGTAGAGTGTGTTCATTGACCAGTACAACTCTGTCTGCGGAAGCTGAATGTTGCCCCTATGAATGAGCAGCCCCATCCACTTTTCAAGTTCATCCCTCGTAAGGGGCTTCCAAGCTGAAATACGACTCTTTGGATTAGGATTATTTACGAATAGTTCCTCAGCAAAAACATCAGTTTCTCTGATAACTGAATCGTAAAAATCTGAGTCGACAATCAGATTGAAATAATTGTAGGGTTCCTGGCCGTCAGGTAAAGTCAAGAGACCTTCAGTCCCAGTAAATGGTATCAGTGGAACGTCTGATTGCTCTTCAGACCAATTATACCTTGGCGGCCCAGGAGATCTTCTTGATGTACCACCCCTGCCCAGGGTACCACGCCCAGAAGACCTCTGAGCAGGCTGCCGGGATGGTGGAGATGGAGGTGAATCTATTGGTGACCCACTAGGTTCATTATTGTCCTCCTGTGGGTCATGAGAGGGAGGAGGTGAAGCTTGGGTTGGTACCTGAGGGGTTGACGATCCCGAGTTCTCGTTACTCGCAAGTATAACAGAGGGTAATGGGCCACTAAGAAGGGTAGAATAAGGGTCAATCAACTGGTAAATATCTTGCAAGCCAGGATCCTGCGTCAAAACAAATTCCATTGCCGGGTCGTCTATTTCCTCTATTAGTTGAACAATCTCATCTTCCTCGCTGAAATCACTCTCGTCGTCGCTCGAGTCGTCGAAATCGACATCAGAGTCGAAGCCCGCAATAAGTTCAGGGAGCATGGCCTCACCAATATCTGCGATTTTTCATTTTCCTCCTTCTTCCAACTTATTCAACAATCTCTCCACTGAAAATAAAAACAAAAAATAAGAATAAGTACAAATTAAAAAAAATTTACAGTATTATAACAGTTCCAACAAACTTCTATAAACATTCTGTAGTATGTTTCTATACCTTCTGATGCAACCGCTGTTTAAATAAGTCAATCACAGGCAGGAATACTAATTTTTGTTGACTATAAATATATGCGTCATCTTTTATTGGTTCAGATTGTGTACCAAAAACAATACATTTATGTAATATACGCTGTTCAGAATATGGTAAATAATGAATATTTGCTCAGATAAGACATTGTGGAATAGGTAGCATGTAAAACAAATTATTGAATAAGTGCTGAACAGGAGAAATGTTAAGCCATTTTTGAAGAAGATCAGACTATTATGTCATCGCTGTCGACGGTATCAAAAATTGCCAGTTTCTTTAGAACAAGAAAAAATGTGCATGTATAAACGCACTCTTTTCCCCACAAAAAAGGTTTAGAATTCTTTCGGTCCAAAAATTTTGCGGCTCAAAACCAGTAAGGTGCCACTGTCGTCACATGAATCGATTCAATAAAAATAAAGAATAATTTTCATAAATTACCTGATTCGAATCTTTGCTTTTTGGACGGTGGAGCTTCTCTGGACGTTTTCCTCTTCGTCGTAGTTGAATCTGAAGAAACTAAATGTTGTGTAGAACATAAGGTAGATTCACTGGAGAAACCTAACAATGTAGTGGGAGACCCTTATTTGCCGGTAGGCCGGAACTATGCGATACATACAATATATACAAAAATACATTGTATATACACAATATATGCACTAATTGTATACGATACATGTTATATATCTATAATAGTTAGTACCCCGAAAACGACAGGAAGGAGACGACTAGGCGCTGAAACCAAGAACCCCGCTATGCAAATGCTTGCCGGTCACCGCGGAATATTATACCAGAAAGCTGATACGTGGCAATATTATGAACAATAATTCCATAAACGATGTCTGAACAATGCTATATCTAATAATTGAATGTAGTCAAGATGAGCAAATTGGGGTGTGTGGAGGAGGGGGGGGGGGCCTGCCTGCAAAATAGGTTCTCCTGCATGTATGACCGCTATATAGGATATTTTTGCTCATTGTAGTACAACATTCCAGTGCTCTAATAAAGAAAGTCAAGATGTAAAATTCATTCATCAATAATTACTATAAAATAATTGAAATACCTTTAGCATAATTTCTTTGGGCAGTAGAAGAACTCTGTTGCATCCCCGACGGCCTTGGAGTTGATGACAAGGGTCGATCAGATTCTACATAGAGAATAACATAAATCAATAGATGGAATACCTAATAATAATAGTAATAATAATAAAGAAAGAATATACTAAAAGAAAAACACAATTGCATATATAATAGGCTGGAGCGACGACGTGCAAGCCCCATTGGAGCCAGCATGACGTGAAATATATATAAGAAAGTAATGCTTTCAATATTTACCTTGATTCTTCATCTTGTTGTACGTTGTTTTCCTCTTTTAAACAAGAAATTCAATTGAATAAATACTTCACGCCGAAGAAATCAAATAAAAACTTGAAGATTTATAAAAAAACTCACTAAAAACACAGGTGAGGACTAGAAGTAGAGGCGAAGCTCGTAGTATCGCAGCTCAGACCGTACTAGCCGCGCTGGTGTAAAGAGGAAGGGGTATGAGGTAGCGCGGGCCTTTCCCAGCCTTTTACAGAGACAATAGAGGGGCGCCTTACATGTAGGGCGGCCGGGTGGAATGTGTTAAGCCATTTCAGAGGTCCTTACGCGGCCTGATAAACTCTGACACCAGATGAAAAAAATATTTTGGTCGCGTTCCTAGCCGTTCCAGAATTGCGTTTTGTTATTCAACAGGAACCGTACAATTTTCTGGGATATAAAGTATCATTTGTCCTATTGCAGGACCTAAAGTACCCACATACCAAATTTCATTAAAATCCGTTCAGCCGTTATGAAGCTGAGTTTGGTCATGTTCCAAGCCGTTAAAGAATTAAGTTTTGCTGTTATTCCACAGGAATCGTACAATTTTCCGGAATAAAAAGTATCATATGTCCTATTTCAGGACCTAAGGTACCTACATACCTAATTTCATCAAAATCCGTTCAGCCGTTATGGAGCTGAGTGGTAACAAACAAACAAACACACACACACACACACACACAGACTTTCGCATTTATAATATTAGAAGGATTAAGTCCGTATCACTTATTTATACAGTACCACCTTAATTCAGTCCACATTTCCCCAGGCTGGAATGTTGTAGAGTTATCCGAGCGCCCTCATGCGCATTAGCCCGTCGTCGAGTACCACATCTTCTCGTCTGTCAACACCGCACAAAACACTCGCCTGTCGTCTCGTATTCTCCGCTATCGTCCATTCTCTCCGCTAATGTCCCACGCTGCAACAAACTTCGCCCGATTGCCGCACTTCAACCATATGGCTACCACAGAGACTACCGTCCTTCAAGCTGCAGTGATATTTATAGCGTCTTTGGCCAGAACCCAGACATTTCTCCTAATGCCACGTTGGCGCCGAGCTACATGATTGCAAGAATATTCTTTCTCATACTCCCAAGTCGTCGGCTCCTCCAGCAGGGGAGAGAAGGGTCTGTGACGCCAGACAGGTCGGCTGTCAATCATTACCCGGCCACAGGGCGACGGAGCAGTGAGCCAGTCTGCCTGGGAAGATATGAAGGTCGAGGTGGGTTGCGCCCACAGCGCCGGACTGCGCATAACTGGAGCCCGCCCCCAGCGCGGGTTTCCGCGTGTAACAATATAGTTACAGCTTGTCAACAAATTTATATTCTTAGTTATGTGCGATATATTTAGAAGAAATAATTTATTTGCAGCGAAAAAAGATTTTGTTGGTGACCCTAATCCATTTGCGATTGATTTCCGCCTTCCTTGTTATCTGCACGCGTTCAGAGCAATCGTCTATTTTTGCGTTATAGGTCCCTGCACGAGGTTGTCTTTAGAATGGCTGATAAAATTACCAATACCATTTTGGAAGATCGGGTTTTCACTGAACTTATGGAAGTATTTGCAGGTAATTTAATAACTGTTAACTCAAATACGGGTTTGTAATTAAGTGTTGTGTAATTGTTTATGTTTACATGCTTGGCAAAGACGCGAATTTCTAACCTGGGTTTGTAACTGAGTTAAATGTTGAATTATTCATAATAATTGCAATGCATTCATGTGAATAATAAGTGACAGTGTTAAGTATTGGAATATGGTTTGATTTGGTTCAGCTTTGGGACATTCCGCGCAGCTAACAGGTGCACTCTACCTCATACTCCCTGTACGCATTTCAGATGTTAGTAATGATGACGGCGACTCGCGCGATGTTCGCCTCGCCGCAGAGGGCAGCGCGGGTACTCCAGGCCTCCCACGACCCGCGCCTATCCAGTCCCAGCTCGGCTGCGGCTGAGGTCACACATTCGAATTAGCCGTGCCATAACACAACGCCTTGCCCTGCCCCCACCCCGCGTCATCCCACTCAGCCTCTACAGAGCTGCTGCCCGCTGGACCAGTGCAAATGGGAGCCGCTGTCTGCTGCAAATGTGTGTGTGGTTGGAGTGGGGGAGTAGGCGTGAGGAGGGTCGTTTCCGCTGGTAGCCACCTCCATCTCCGCCGCCGGCGCCGACGACGAGCTGTTTGCCCACGACGTAGGATAGCCAACATTACATAGGCGAAACCGCCTTGTCTCAAGCTCTAGCTGCAGGACCATGCTGTTGTTCATTCACGGTTACTGCCAACTTTTCTGAAGCCCTGCTGAAGTTCTACATCCAGGATATTCTCCGCCTCATGCAAACAAAGTTTAACCGAATCTAGAAAATTACGCCAAAGGGATAACGCACCGTATTCGTGCGCACTCAGTGTAATAATATTTTGCATGAGAACTATATCTTAAAAGGCACTCACTAATAACATACCAATGTTCTGAGCGTTTATGTCCATATTGATTAAAAATTAAATATTGTAAATTATAAATAAAATAAAACTAAAATTTTAATTTGACAAAAAAATAGGTTATTTCTTATGTAAACACAAGTATAAAACAATTGTGATGTATGGTATATTAAGGAAACATCCCAACACGTTATGCATGGGGTGATTTTCCAAAGGTTTGACTCGAAAAATGTGAACATGCCGCGAATGGACTATAGTTATTCTAATGTGATATCACTACCCCGAAACGTTAATTTATCTGGACGATCTAACAGGTAGGCGAAGTTACGGATTTACAACCATGCACAGAAAGACGAAAGGGACGGGTGTTTATGGTGATCTGCAAACCATTTGACCAATCGACGCTTATAAATTGATTTATGCCAGTGAACACAAACCTATCCAGATGAGGGTGACGCTGTAGGGTTCAGGACCATCCTAAAACAACGAATATACCTCACATTGAAATAAGTAATATCTCTACAGTTTTTCTCAGTTGCTCAGATACAGCGTGCGCTTGAGACTAAAGGAATAGCCAAGGGATTGCGCTTCTGCGCCCTCAGCTATTCTGCGCGCCTCCTCTGACGGCACCACTGAAACGTGCGAGAGGAAGACGACCGCTCCTGTTGTAACGGCTGTTGCTGACGCGCTTTCATTTCCGCACCTAACCGTTTGTCGTTTCTTGAGGACAGAAGCAAGAATGCTATAATGGAGGTACCCTGTTGTTCTACGTGCTAGGCTCTGAACTGGCGCATGGTCCTTCCACAAGCGCAACGGGCAGTCAGCACAGTTTGGTAGGGTCTGTAAGCCAAAAGGCAGTTCCACAGATTTTTTTGTTTATCGATTCAATTTCTTAACGAAACCGCATAACTTCCGTGGTTCAAACATGCTACAACCCGCAAAGGTACAAGCTCGTTGCGCATAGAACTGGATTTGACATTGCTGTGCCTGGAGGTTGAGTTATACTTTAACAGCAACAAAATCCAAGAGGATAGTGTCAGTGCAATGATGTTATATCTTTGCGAGGGCGTGAATTTTAATTCATAAACTCCTTATCGTTTTTAAACGCAATAACACCAAGCTAAAAGGTTTTTTATAGCCGCCGTTCAGAAAATAAGTGGCTGGCACACGTAAAACATATAAATCAATACGGCCTAACACAGTACAACTTCTTCGCCAAATTTAGTAGGAATCGGTTGATTGTATCCCGAGATATGACATAAGACCCCAATATTTTCTTATGGGGCTATCTTAAGAAATAGCGGAGAAATGAGACTCTTCACAGAAAAAATTACAAAGTCAGCGACTAACTATAAATTTGTTTCGTAGTTTCGTAGATATAGCAAATTGAAATAAAATATTTATATGGCCGCCATTTTGAAAATTAGTGACTGGCCTATTTAAAACATATAAAATTACATTCTTTGTTGTAGTGCTACTTGTTTGCCAAAGTTGGTGGGAATCTGATGGTTTTTTTTCGGAGATAAGAGATAAACATTTTAATATGTCATGTAATGATATCTTGAAAGATGGCTTACAAAAGAGATTTTATATGTACTACTTTCATGGTTGATATATGAACTGCTAGCATACAAAGTTAAGTTGGAATTAATTGCATAGTTTCGACGATATAGCAGCCTATTCTAAAATGAATATATGATCGCCATTTTTTTAAATAAGTGCCTGATATACTTAAAACACACCAGTTTACATCAACTGCCGCAGTACTGCTTGTTTGAAAATGTGATAGGAATCGCTAAATATTGTTTCCCGAGATATGACACTTATTTTTTTGTGTAGCGCTATATTACACAATGGTGGACAAAAAAGGCTCAGTGTAGACATAATACATAGTTATAAAAAATACTGCCAGCATACAAAGTTTAGTTAGAATAAATTTTATCATTTCGATAATTTATATTACTATTTTAAAATAGCTGTATTCCGCTATTTTGAATATAAGTGTTTGTTATATACTTAAAACACACCAACTTACATCACCGGCCTCAGTACTACTTGTTTGCCGTATTTGATAGTAATCGGTCAATTGTTTGCCGAGATGTAAGTCATAGAAACTTCATTAATCCACGTGGTGCTATCTGACAAAATAGGGAGCAAAAGTAGATATTTGTTGGCATGCTTGTAACATATACTTTCAGAATACCAAATGTTGTCGAAATTAGTCAAACGTTATTGCAGATATACCTAATAACCCTACAACATTTGTATTGCCACCATTTTGAAAATAAGTGGGCAATCAATTTAAATTGCGTACATTGACATGGCCTTTCATTGTATTACCTATGTGCCAAGTTTGACGAGAATT
Source organism: Clitarchus hookeri (assembly GCA_002778355.1). NCBI lineage: Eukaryota > Metazoa > Arthropoda > Insecta > Phasmatodea > Phasmatidae > Clitarchus > Clitarchus hookeri. Next base: position 46,706 of record NQII01006384.1, read on the forward strand.
GGTCGAACCGTTAAAGAGGTACAACATAAAAGCAATTCTTTCATTTGGTGCCATATTAAAAAATTACGGACTAACAACAACATTCTTTCCAAAATTCAGTGCTTACATTGTGCACTTTCAACATAAAAAAATTGGTTTAAATCGGTTGAATGGTTCCCGAGATATAATATATCACCCTAAATATATAAATGGCCGCCATATTTAAAGTAAGGGCCCGATATGGTCTAAAATTACAAAAGTCAGATGTCCTTACTAATTACTAAATGTGTGCTGAGTTTGGTGAAAGTACAAAAGTCAGATGTCCTTACTAAGTACTAAACGTGTGACGAGTTTGGTGAAATTCGGTTCGCGCGTTGAAAACTTAAAAGTTGGGAAGCGGAAGGGTACAAACGCACGCGCAGATACACATTCACACACATACACGCCTAGGCAATCATTCAGGATTGTGATCTCATAAACCTTTCTTTACTTTGGAAAGTAGTCGAATAAAGAAACGTAATGGGTGCAATGATACTTTCATGCATTAATTATAGTAGAAAAGATACTTCGCTGGGTGGCAGTTTGAAAGAAGATACTTTGCTAGTTATGTCACTTGTCCACCATACTGAAATGTCGTCGATGTTAGTTCTCTGTTGTCTTTCGAAGTACATCGGTTTAATTGTATGCCAATAACATTTGTATGCCTTGACATTCGGTGGCATCGACATGACCTCAACACCAAAACACAAAAAAATCGAAAAAATAAAACCTAGAAAAATTTGTTAAAGAGTCAAAAAAATATTATATATATGGGTGCCAGCATGTTCCCCGGCGCTCATGCTTTGTCATTCCACCTATATGCCACACCACCATTTTAACTTGTGAAAATTTATTCTCCTTGATGGGAAGCCTTTAACTAAAGTCTTTTGAATCAGTCATGACATTTTACTCTTGATAAAGATGACTCTGGAAATCAGAAAAATTCGAAGAACTTAGAAAAATTGCCAACTTACACTTAGGCGTCTTTGTCTATGACGGCATACACTCATCTTTGCCAATGACCTTGCTGCTTTTAAGCATGGTGTTCTAACAAATTAAGTCGTCAAACGAAGATTAGAAAAAGTAAGAATGATCAGTGCACGTGTGACGCCCTCTTAGGTGTTTTCCTGTAAGGAGCCGGAAAATAGCCTGTGGGCAAGAGCTCTCGCATCGCATTAGTTTGTGAAAATCGAGTGTAGTATGTTCCCGGTGAGCGTTGATCTAAACACACATGGTAGAGATTTATATATTTTTTTCGTTAATAATTATAAGATGTTATTAGTTTTATGGGAATTTTTATATTTTTCCCGAAAATTTTGGGCAGAGAATATTTTACCGTTATCTTAATTAACTGTACTCATAATTGGTTGAGTACAAATAAATTCCAAATCAATGAATCAACTTAATTCAACATTGTGGTTTTCTGACTAGAATTACAGAGCATCAACACCAAAACACATGTACGTAGCCATCTATAACTATAATACTTGAAAGTATAATTATTGACTGAGTTCTTAGTGGTTTCAACGTCAAGAACAATGACAAGGTAATTGAAAGTCAAGGCAAAATGTACAAGGCGAAGAAATATATGACATTTGTGAGATAAGAATGGAGAACCTATATAGACGAAATTCACTGTGTCTGCCATTCAGGTGGAATGACGAGACATGAGAAACTTAAGGCATTATGGCTGTCACCCACAAATATTCGTGGCATATTTTTTTCCGATTCTTTAAGTTTTAAAGCATGTTTGGTGTTCTCAAGTAATCGGGAAGATATCAAATATTGACCACACAAAATCATATCGAAATACCTAGGTCAAGAACGGAGTCTTCCAAATGGAACGATGAAACAGGAATTCTGTAATAAATGCTAGCGAGTGGTGAATGTCTATATAGCGCAGTGACGTCAAAGAAATTCGGTGTGGCTACAGACGGACTGGAAAACCAGAACATGAGCTGCGAGAATTTAACTGGTCAACTTGACCCTACATCCTGCTACACAATGCTCTCTCTCTCCAAAGTAAATATGTATACATACTTCTGATAATCTTAAATTACCTACGTTGTTGGTCACTCCTATCGTGCGCTAATAGTAGCAAGGCGGATAATTTATTGCATGTTACGTGCGTCTAGAGAATATATATAATTAGTAATGTGGCAGTCGCCCACTATTCACTCTGAAACTTAATGATTGCTAATGAGACCAAAACAATTATAATTATAGTACTGAATGTTGTGAAAGTCTGTGCAGTTTTCTTCGCGCACTTTGCTCAGTAGGTTTACTATTGTGTATACTGATTCATATTGAGCTGGACTGCTTTAAATAAATGATTATAACTACATTTCACTAAATCGCCTATCAAGAGATGGAAAATAACCCATGACTTCAACGCATTCACGCTTAGTGCTAAATTTCTTAAACTTTCAAGTAATTTTATTTTATTTACAACAAGTAGGGCACTGCAGATACACCTGAAAAAATCTAGTAAAGTGAAAGCAGAACATCTGTAGGTTTCAGGGTAGCATCAAACAACCGTGTTAACATTAAAACATTCAGTTAGTTTTAAAATAAAATCAATTTTTTCATGGACAATTTAAAATAGCCCAATCATTGCAGAAGTTATTTTTTGAAGAGACTATCTGTAGTTTAGTAGGAACAGAGTTATGCGGTGACACATATTCTTACAGTATTTTTTCTCAGTGTACAACTAGTTAAAACACAACAAATAAATCACATTCCTGCATATAATTATTAATACCTTTAGAAAATTTCTTCATAAAATCACATTCTACTGGCTGTAACATATTTAAAGGAGGTCTATCACGTTTGACAGTATTCCTGTACATGTTCCCATCCCTCGTTTTCAATGATGTTTCGGGCATACTCTCCTCAAAGCCCTGGGATGTTGTATGATGTAGTTGTGACTGCGCGTTACCCTAAATACTTCCCTAAGTACAAATATTTCCTGTAAAACTGGTGTAAACAGAGAAAATTTCTTGATATCTTACACACAGTTAAAAATTTCGGTTATCTAAGGCATCCATGCAAAACGTTTGGGTGCTAAATTATTAATAAAAATCGTTTATCAAAAATGTAATTTTTAACAGTGAGAAATATGCAAATTACTCTACATTTTGAAAATCGTTTGATCTGTGATTATAACGATTTGCGCATTGATACATCACACTTGTTCCTCCCCACCTCACAAATGGTGCGACTGTAATGTTATAAGAAAAAAATTATCTGAGAACTTGAAGTGTCTGATTACATTTGAACAAAACCAACATAAAAAAAATATTTTAGGCTTCAATTAAAACGTCATAACTCTAGAAATATATCAGGGGTAAGAATAAGGCGTAACCAGTGCTCTTTCATTAGGTTTTGTTAATATGTGATCGTTTAAATGTGTTTGTTTGGATTAGATTATATTAACTCACATTAGTTTGGTTTATGTTAGGTTAGAGGCCAGCCATTTGCGAATATTTAGAGTAAACAATTACTGAATTCAAGCAGTGAACTGATTAAGATAAACAAGTCCTTTGTGTTTGCAGACCCGTCGCCTAATATTTCCTTGCATTTAAGAAAATAGCTAACTGTATTACACAATGTAGCAGCGTATAGCAGTAGCTACATCTAAATTGCTTGCTGAATAGCTTGATTACAATTATGTCGTGAGTTCATAGGTAAAACTTCCATAACGGCGTATAATCACTGGTCTCCGCGCGTTGCTTTGACGTAACTAGTCATTAGGTAGTTAAGCGTCGACTTAGTAGGATGACAGATGTGTATCGAGAAGCTGGCTGGGATAATATTTATCGCGGTGCGTGAGCGAAACTAATTACACGGGCGTTACAAGCCGCGATGCGTGAAGGAGTTAATACACTGGGCAAACATTCGAACTGGTGATTATATACGAAAACAGCAGTCTGGCCCTGGAAGCACACACAAGAGTTATGTGCTCAAGTGGTTAACAGCTTCCTGAAGAAAGAGTCCGCAGTCTCAAACCTCAGAAGTCGACATAGACTCAACGTAACCAGAGGATGTGATCAATGTTACCACGATAAACTATGATGAAGGAGGTTCAGTCAGAATAATCCGGCATGTCTTATAATATTTCGAGACTAGCACACGAAAAATAAATATTTTAGTTACCACAAAATGTTTTGCTAAAACAAATCCCGCTAAATGTTGTGTGGTGATATAAAACATATAGGCAGCTGAAAGTCATATTACTTTGTCAAACATGCATTACGTCGTAGTCATGAAATATATAGTAGTACTGTCTTTTGTAAAGTTTTCTGTACATCTAATCATCCCCCATATTTCATGTAAGGCAAAACTGTAATATAAATTTCAACACCACAGAAAAATGCCCAAAGTACCATATGTTAAGCTCAATACCAGCCAGTGATTACCGTAAAAGGAAAGTTTCGCAGTAGTTATGGGAAATCTCCTCCTTTAAAACAAAGTGTAATGAGGTCATTCAGGAATTTTTCAAGAGACAGGCAGTGTTAACAACGTCACTCGAAGTGGACTTCTAAGTGTGCTGCAAGTGACCGTCGACAATGTGCAAACAGCATTCCAACGCAGCCCTCAGAAGTCAATTCCTCGTACTTCGCGTGAGTTACAGCTGCCGATATCAACCGTCCACAAAGTTCTGCATAAGCATTTACAACTTAATGCTTACAAAGTTCAAATCGGACAAGATTTGCACAGAGATTATCATTGGCTCCGTTATGAATTTTCCTTTTCCCATACTTGCCTCAAGTGATGAAGAGACTGGGTAGCTAAAGAGAGAGTGGTTTTCCTGTGGAGCCATGTTTCGCGAGACTGCAAATTTCAACAGCGGTAACATTCGGGTATGGGGTTCTGAAAACTCACACAGCACTTGTGACCATGTTCATGTAAGTCCAAAGTCGAATGCTAGGTGCCGACTGATGCACGATAGGGTGATAGGCCACTTTTTCCATAACGGGGGTTACTTGCCTAGTAATGCTGAAATTGTACCTGATCGTCAACGTGGAGGAGTTGCAAACATCCATAATTTGTTCAGCTGGGTGGTGCGCTGCTAGACCGGAGCTTGAACGTTCGGGAAATTCGGAACGGCACATTTCCTGGAACGTGGATGGGACATGAAGGGCCTTTTATTGGCTCTTACTATCATCCGATATCATACCATTGTACTTATTTCTGTGCAAATACGAGAAGTGTTATGGATATACAACATCAGTTAAAGACATTGCAACCTTCCGCTCAAGATAGTGTAAACCATCCAATCTGTTAGTACCTACATGATGTTTCCAATATCTTGTAGATATCATGCGGGCTACAAGGAAGTACCTATTCATGTGCACTGATGTAAAAATAAACCTTTAGAGAGGCAGAATATTTCATTAAAGGGAACACCGCTCTCTATTTTTTTTATGGCAAAACTAATTTTTTATACTGTAAGGGGACTTTTAAGGACATTGTATTTTGTGGTGATCATAACAAACTGTTCGTTATTTTTTACGCCATTCCAATGATGGGTCACTGCAGAATAGTAACACGGCTCCAATACTGTCCTTGCCAAACAATAGGAACGAGGACAGCATGTTAGTCTGACCACATTAATGAGGGCGGATGGTATTAGCACGATTTGAACGAGTACTAATGAACATTGTCGCGCCAGATTAGAGATATGTTGTCAGGTCAAATGACATGACAGCCATGCATTATGCTGATTGGGCACGTGCGAGTCTCTAATCCAAAGTACATTCATATGCAAAAAAAATTGATTACCGTGAACGAATTGCACGAGTAAAACGAATGTTTCACACAGTATCATCATAGTCCGAAATTTGTTCAATTTGCGTTTAATGTGGTTTGCTTGGGGGGGATGTGCCAGTAGGAGACATACATTTCCCTATATCATTCATAGATTTAAGACTCAGAGTAAGGCTTTAATAGCAGTGTGAGCAGTATGAGCCACAGAGCTAAGTTCAGTGAACACGTAGCATGCTCCGACGGCGCTTTCGACAAGTCTTTGCCCATCTGGATGAGTTTTAAAAGGCCGCATCGTCGGCATTCGAGAGGCAGGTTGGACGTTTTGGCGCATTGCTCGCCACATGAACCATTCTGCCTACACTGTGAGTCGGTGTTGGATGAAGTGTATGAGATGAGATTCATTTATATTTTATGTACTACTCGACGTCTTTTCGATAGCAGGATCATCGAAGGCTGAACGAGTACCTCGGAAATTCAGGAGTGAGGAAGAAATCGGCTGCTGCCTGTATGAAGGCAATGGCCTGATGTTATATCGGAAAATCATGGAAAACCTGATCGAGAAACAAACTTTTTATTCCCGAAAGCGAGCCCAGTATTTTATTGTAGCACCATCTCACTCCGTTAGGTTAACCCATTCTGACGAAGGTTATTTTGTCCGAAACCGTACGTTATGAAGCTCCATAACCAATGTTCTTCCCTGTGAGTGACTGATTAGTAAACTATTATACTGTTTAGGTTATGAATTATTCATATCCCAGAACTTTTAATACAAAACCTGGAAATTATTTGATGCCATTTCGAAACAATTGGTGGGTTGGCTTAAGTAGAGCACGCATCGAATGTTTCTTATTTGATCATCTTGAACCGCAAATTAAAATTGACGTGAAAGATTTCAATGAAGAGGGAGTAATTATGACAGGAATTTAAACGAGAGCACTTTCAAAAAATTATTGTAATAATATAAGATTTTCCAAAAATACTCTATTTTCCTGCGTTTGAACTGGATAACTCGAAGCGTGAGTGTAGAATGTTACGGTTTATAATAAAACGGATTGGGATGCCAGTCAAGAGGTAATGCTTGGCAAGAACCCGCACTTAAGAAAACAGTAGTCGATCATGTCTGTTGTAATAATGTATTTCACATAAAACCACATGTATATGATCCAACAATGCATTATGTATGATTATATACAACACTTGAAATTTTAATTTATTTGTGAGAACTTACAACATACAAATAGAGCACAAGACTGCAAATTAGGAAACTTGCCCTACACGTGGGGCAAGAATCCCATTACAGTTCTATTACCTGCAACATACTCTTCACAAATTTTTTCAAGGCCACTTTCAGTAGGCCTAACCGGAACGTTTATGACAGGGAGGCGATACAATAGGTTCACAGTTGCGCGATTGCACATCATATCGCAAGTGACATATCTCTCGAAGTACCACAGGCTGGTCGCTTCAGCGATTAGTATCGTACGGTATTTCGGGCTGTGAGCATGACGGGAAGAAGAGAAGACAAATCTCTTTGTCTTCCTTTCATTGAATTAGTGAAAGTTCACCAGTGCATCTGGAACTATTCCACTGCCACATACAGTAAGACAGATGTGACGAGCTCCGCATGGAGTAAAATTGCATCAGAAATGAAAGACACAGGTAACTACATTATTTATTTATTATGTAAGACAATAAGTAACCAAAGTGTTATATTAATCAAATATATTATAGTAATCAAAGTGTTATATTGACACATCTCCATTGTGTAGGGATTGCACATTTTAGTTTCAGAAAGTATTCACCTAGTTTATTTCTTAAGCGGTTTGCTAAGTTCAAATTGTTGTTTTCACTGACTGTACTGTTATCTGATAATGCTGGTACCACAGAACACTTATTTAAATGTTGTGGAACATAAGGTTCTCCTTCTCGTCTGCGTATAAAATTATGAAGTACGCATGCGGTCATAATAGTCTGCAAAGCATTACTTCTGTTGACATAAATTGGTCGGTCAAATAGACGAAATTTTGACGTTAGCATTCCAAAACTGCATTCCACACTTTTTCTGCCTCTTGAAAGTCGAAAATTGAATTTTCTTCTGGCATCATTTAACACTCTTTTTGGAAAGGGCCACATTATGTGATTCTGCCGGCAATAATTTGCCGATTGTTGATTTGCAAAACAGAGCACCGTCACTATTCCGCCCATAGTCTACAACATCTATTGCGGTGAACATTCCATCTGCGTCAGACAAAGCCATTAGAACTATTGAAAAGAACCCTTTGTAATTATAATCTGTGGACCCTGTATTAGGGGAACACTGAATGCGGAAATGTTTGCCGTCAAGAGAACCAATACAGTTAGGTAAATTCCATAACTCATAATAACGTTTTGATATTTGCTTCCAAGTTTCCTCCGTTGGTTGTGGCATATACAGAGGTTGTAAGTGGGACCATATAGCAGCACAAGTCGAATGAACAACAGAACTGATAGTTGATTTACGTCTGTAAAATTGCAAGGAAAGATCTTGAAAACTGCTTCCAGTAACTAGATACCTGAAAAAATAATACATTAAATAAATTGAGGGTGTTAAATCGTAAATTTATTTAAAATTTATTTTTTACTTAATTTAGTCCTGTAATAAATGTGTTTTCATTTTAATACGCAATAGTTTTAAATAAATCATATTGATGTCCACTTTTTTAAAGTTTGTTTCAGAAAATAACTGTCGAGAACGGTGGAAGAACATCAGAACACCATATGTGCGATCGCTTAAACCACCAAAGTCTGGGGCTAGTCAGAATTCAAAGAAAAGTTATTATCTGACTGAGCATTTAGCTTTTCTGCAACCATATTTGAAAGGAGGAGATACGTCCGGCAATCTTCACGTGCAAGATACTGCAGTGGAGGAGTCCGATACTAATCAAAATGACGAAGTGACACATTTGTTGAAGAGGAAATGCCTGGTAAAGCTTCTTCCGTGCAATTGATCGAAAAACCCGATCGTAATATCAGCCCAAGTCAAACATATAAAAAACGAAAGGGATAAGACCAAGTCGACGATGCTTTTGTAGAATGGATGAACATGAAAAAATCTGTTAATAAAAGTCACCAAGATGCTGAACAGCATTTCCGTCTTTCTCTTTTACCTGATCTGGAAAACCTTAGCTTGCGTCGTAAGAGGACTTTCAAAATACAAACAATGTCTCTCTTACATAAGTTGTTAGAGGAGGACGAACGAGAGAAAGTGGAATCCAGTATTTCAGTTGCTTCCAGTCCTTCTGTATGGAGTTCGTCATCCCATCATGACACCTTACAAACTCAGTCTCACATGAACAATATTGCAACGATTTCGGAATTCAATTCGATTATCCCACAGCCGCAAGAAAGTGAAACTGATTGGGCCATTTTGTAACAAATTATGAAAATAAACCTGCTAAATTTTTATTAATACTGCTGTTTATATTCATATATACTTACCTTATAGTAATCAGAAGTTTTTCATCTGGAGAAATAGCCTTCCTGAAGTGTGTTTTTTTTTTTCAAGGTTTCGTGACACTAGGCTTTTCAGAAAATGAAAGATTTCAGGATTCATTCAATAAAACTCCCTGAATTTTTATTCATGTTGAGACATCTCTTGAGAAACAACAGCCGAGCTATGGGGCACGTTGGTAAGATTGTAGGGACGTACCCAGTATTTTCTTTTTCTTCTCATTCCACGCCTGAACCAATAAGCCACTATAACGTCTTCCTCACTTGAGCTCATTTTTGTAACTGAAGTAGTGAGAATTGTGTTCCCACCACATTTTTATCGCCCAGGTCACGCCGATTTATCGCCCGCTGTCATGAACCTTCCTGGCAATATATCGTCGCAATATATTCCTTACGAAATATCGTTTATCTTATATCGCCCTAGTGTGAACGGCGCCTTGATTATATTACTGTTTCGTTACTTTTGTCGTAGAATATTGTGTTCGAGTTTGTGTAGGACGGTGAAATGTAGCGTTTTGTTAACACGAATTTCACAGGTCTCTAGTAATGAGGGCTTCAGCGCTTATTTAGCATGGTAACAATGCGTTCAGTGACGATTTGCTCCATTGTAGTCATTATTTCTTCTACTGTAACTGTGATTTTAACCCTGCTAATGTTGACGTAACTTTTTTTTACACTATTTCACTAATCTATATATATAAAGTTTCAGATCATTGTTTCTACCTCGATAGGGAACTAGTTCATAAGGCGACCATGGCTAGGCTTCCCTACTCACTGAGGGTCTACCATGTATTTACATAAGTTGTATAACTAACCTTGTAGGTTTTTTATTAGTGAATCACTCTGTGAAGGGAAGCGGGAAGAAAAACGCGTGATATACATAGTTCTTTGAGGCTAAGGTTTCAGCATTGTTCTATTTAAATATACTTATGTTATACGTGAAAACATAGTATATTTATTTCTGCTCTTGTTAATTAATTTGAAGCTAGAGGGAATCTACTTAAGAATACTCTAAATTAAATAGCTATATACTTTAATTGTAGTCTTTCGCATAACCACAGACAAACGTTCCTACAAAAAACAATAAACTTTTGTTTTGGTACATTTGGAATTTTCCGGACCCATGGAATTTCGTCTCAGTGGTTCTGATTGTAACTTCCCAATTGGCTGAGGACTAATTAAGTTTGATTTGTTACAATAATTCGGTATACATTTACTACTACTTCCTGACTACAAGAAATTCATTACATACTTAAAATCTCAATAAGGGTTTATTTGAAAGTTCTCTACAAGAAATTTAATTGATTTAATATTTCAAAATCAAGCAATTACCTTACACCCTAAAATGAAAAATTACACTACGTACACCGAGAATCTGAAGTTTTGAGCATATCACCAGCACATCTTGTACTAGCTCATCGTCAGTTACTGGATTGCTCGTGTGTTTCCCAATTTCATTATTTACGGTTGGCTAGGTAGGGGCAATTATAAGTTCCCCTTGCAATAAAGCCAATGCCTCGGTACAGAATAAATAAGTACAAAGATGTTACATGATGTGGCTGTTCCTTTAAAGTGGGAGTACCCACTCTCTGATTGGTTGCGTGAGGCTCGGGAGATGGGCCTTGAGTATGATTGGTTACTGCGTGTTGTGGAAGATTTCTTATGAGCTAGGAGATGGCTTGCAAGTAGGTTAGCAGGCTCTGATTGGCGAAAGGCGTTCCCGTATGTCGCTGGCCGTAGTGACGCCATATGGAATTAATGGTCTAAGAAACTATTTCATTTCGGTATTATTATGTCCTCTGCGATCTTGGGTTTTCAGAAGTTGACCTTTAACGATAGCAAGGTTCTAATTTAATTTACGTCAAGGTAACTTATTATATTTTGCATAAAATATATGAACTTTCTATTGTTTTAAAATCCTATGAATTACATCATTACATACAAAAAGTCCGTATGCATTAATTTTACTACAACCGACTGGCAAAGAAATGTTATTTTGCGTTGGAAAATTTTTCTAAATCCACATGAGTTCGACCCACCACCGCTGTTGTTCCTACAACGCAGCATTGTTCATCATCGCTACCACTTGTTATCAACGACACTGCGATTTGAAGTCGCTGAAAGTAGTGCGAAAAGGTGGAGGGATGCTACACGTTACACACTGAGTTACAAATCTTTGCAGATTAAAATTGAATTATAAAATTTTATCTTTATATTTAATTACCGTCATTATATCACTAATTCCAGAAATGATGCTTAAACACATTACATTAGCTAGACTTCATCAATTGCGTATGATATATACTGTAATAATGTATCAGTAAGTTTAGTAAGTGAGTTTTCATACTGCAGCTTTTGTTAATAAGCTTCAACCAGTTGGCGAATCGACCGAACTATGCTCAGTGGATCAATGTCCATAACAAAGGATCTGACTGTACGTCAGTACAAATAATTGTCAAATCAGTGATCTACCAACAATGCACAATCGCAGAGATGTCTGTGGTTGCAGTAGGATAGTTTCCAATACACGTATTTGAAATTCAGCTGGTCACCAAATATATTAACAACAATTATAGAACTCGTATACTGGAATTAAGTAATTATTCCTTTGACTTGAATACTTTCTCAGCTTTCTTTGCTATTTATCTATATTTTCTTATTCTCTTTGCAGCGGAGGAACTATGAGCCAATGGCTAGCGTGTCAAACTTTTCGCCTCTGTGATTCAGTTTGGTTCAAAGTCGAACCGAACGCTGACTGCAAAAGGTGAGGAACGCGGCTAACTTAAGACGGGACCAGTGCCCTTTCTCCATTTATTCGCTTCANATTTTTTTTGTATGTAGTTGGAATCATTCCTAAAACATAGTTTGTTATTTTTGGTTATTGCCTGATGTATAAGCGCTGACACGTAGTGCTTAAAAATACAAAGATTTAACTGCTTCTAGTACCGCAGAATTCAGCAGAACACACCAGCAAAATGGCGACACTGGCCAGAAAAATGTTGGTGCTTCGTTTCCAGCCGGCGACCGATCACACATAGCACATGATGTCCACCGGATATCCAATTACACTGAAGAGCCAAAAGAAACTGGTACACCGGCCTAATATCGTGTAGGGCCCCCGCGAGCACGCAGAAGTGCCGCAAGTTAACGTGGCATGGGCTCGACTAATGTCTGATGGTATGCAGGAGGCAATTCACACAATGAATCCTGCAGGGTAGTCCACAAATCCATAGGAGTGCGAGGCGGTGGAGATAGCTTCTGAATAGCACGTTGCGAGGCATTCCAGATATGCTCAATAATGTTCATGTCTGGTGATTTAGGTGGCCAATGGAAGTGTATAAAGTCAGAAGAGTGTTCCTGGAGCCACTCGGCAGCAACTCTCGACGTTTGGGGTGTCGCATTGTCCTGCTGGAATTGTCCACGTCCGTCGGGATGCAAAATGGACATGAATGGGTGCAGGTGATAGGACAGGCTGCTTACGTATCTGTCACCTGTCAGAGTCGTATCTAGACGTATCAGGTTCCCATTTCACGCCAAGTGCACACGCCCTATACCATGACAGAGCCTCCACCAGCTTGAACAGTCCCCTGTTGACATGTAGGGTCCATGGATTCATGATGATGTCTCCATACCCGTACACGTCCATCCGCCCGATACAATTTCAAACGAGACGCGTCAGACCAGGCAACGTGTTTCCAGTCATCAACAGTCCGATGGCGGTCTTGGCGGGCCCAGGCGAGGCGTAAAACTTTGTGTCGTGCAGCCAACAACGGTACACGAGTGGGCCTTCGGCTCCGAAAGCCCATATTAATTATGGTCAGTTGTATAGTTCGCACGCTGGTACTTGTTGATGCCCCAGCATTGAAATCTGCGCCAACTTGAGAAAGGGTTGCACGTCTGTCATGTTTAATGTTTCTCGTTAGTCGTCGTTTGTCCCGTTTGTCAACGATATTTTCCAGCCGCAGCGATGTCGAAGATTTGATGTTTTATCAGATTCCCGATATTCACGGCACACTCGTGAATTGGTCGTACGCGAAAATCCAAATTGTATCGCTACCTCGGAGATACTATGTCCCATATCTCGTGCGCCGACTATAACACCACGTTAAAACTCACTTAAATCTTGATAACCTGCCTGCCATTGTAGCAGCAGTAACCGATCTAGCAACTTTGCCAGACGCTTGTTGTCTTATATAGGCGCTGCCGACTGCATCGCGTTACTCGGATTGGTTCCATACCTCTGTTATTTGCATACACACGCCTATACCAGTTTTTTTGTCTCTCCAATGTATATCCACAATATCTAAAATTCATCTAAGTCGTGCAGTGTATCTCTAATGTACATCCTTTGGATATCCAGTGGTAGATAACAGTTTGTACCACTTACTGGACATCAATTAGATATTACAAAACCTCCAATGGCCATTACTTAAGGTACGTGGCTTCATATAAAGATGTATGTAGGAAATTCAATATATATGTATTTATATATAAATATAATTTTTTTATATTGGGCGGACATTTGGATATCTTTTGGTAGTCTTTTGAATGTAATTTTGCTTATCGTGGATGTCCTTGGTTATCGTGAAAGTCGAAGAGTGACATCCGTCAGGTATTCTTTGGATGGCTCTGTTCTATATAGGATCCTAAAAGGGAACATTTCGCAGTGTGCTGGCCAGACACGCTGACATCAAAGAAAGTTTGTTAACCATGTATCATGTATAACTTGACTTGACCTATATCTCTCTACATGAATGTACTTTTAGGCGATCTATTGGATGCAACAAACTATAGCTAAAACTCTACTTTCTGAAGCATGAGAAATAGTGAGCACATAGGGCCACTCCAATTTAAAAGCTTCATATTGTTTTCCAGGATTATTGCATACATTTTCTCGTACGAATTTGGTAAAAAAAAACCATAAATGAGGTAAATCAATACTGCCCCCCCCCCACACTATTTTTTTGCACTATGGATAGTAGAGTTATTTTGTGTAAAATCCGAGTTCTGGGGCCATTTGTAAAGTTTTGTAGTCTTTTTTGCACCTTTCTAATAATTTCCTTGTATTTTCTCTTTTTTTTTGTATTTAGATTTATTTTACCCCACAATTTTCCTGGTTTTCATTGCCCTCCTATATTTTGTGTATCTTGGCTTGTACATGGCATATGCCAATAAGACCATGCTTTAGTTATAAATAGTACTATCAATACACACCAATTACTGGTTAGGTGAACGTTTTCTTCTGATGTGCCGCTAACTTTTTATACTGAAATATTCGCCAGATTCAAAATGGGATTTACCAAGGATAATAGTTAATATGGTAAGTCAAATCGTGTTCTCAGAATTTTTAGATTAGAGAAGAGAGAAAAAAAAACATTACAAATTAGGTTAATGGTCAGGCTGTCTCACAACAATTGTAGACTCTAGTAGCACGATGAAAAGGATCGACTTTCCTGTCTTCTTAATCCGTAGACCTCAGATGGGAGTCTTCTTTGGCAAACGCAGCTCACCAATACTTATTTTTTTTATAGTTGTCCCATATTATCACTGAAAATCGGCACATAATTTGCTGTGGTGTTTACTCAACCATTTCAATTACACACAATTAGTTGGTTGTTGGGACATTATTAATACTTGGAACATATGTAAGGAGTCGGTCGAGTTACTGGTGCTAGTGCATTACGCTGGGAATAACACTGTGGCACCCTTACGAGTGCTGACATTACAACACAATGACAGAAATAACATATATGTATAATATTTAAAATAAAAGACGTGACAAGGACACTGAAGTTTTATAGCTCTCGGAAACGCCATAATAAATCAAGGCGGCACATTTACTCCCCCACAAATAAGGAGCATTGAAAGTATTCAGTACCAAATACCAAAATCTACCCTCGTGCTCACATAACCCCAACGAACATACACTAGGCGCACAAAAAAAAATGGCCGTATTCGCTTTCTACTAACGCAGCTATTCTCGACAGGGAGGTTTAATGTAACAACTACCGAAATAATAAGCGACCCGGAAGTCCTATACGGGTTTCTCCCCCCTGCGTACTCGCTTCCTCATGCCACCTCAAATGACCAAGACTCCACGCGACTCTGTGGTCGTGGCGGTGACTTGCCACCGCTCACCATAGCCGCACGCCCCCGTCTCGCCCGTGTGCAAGCATTCTCGCCTCAACAATGCTCGTTTATGAGATCCTACCACCCCGCGACTGAGCAGCTCTTGTGCAGGGGGCTTGACAGTGTTTACTGACAGCCAATTCCCAGCGTGTAGGATAAGTAGAAGGGGTGGGAAGTTAACTCCGCGTGGTGGGTGGTCGCTGCGTGGTGGCCCGGCGTGGGGGTTCCCCGGACCGGCAGCGCACCGCTGTCTTCCGCGAACACGGCTTTCTCCAGCGCGGCGCGGGCTCACACACCGTGACGGATCGGCCGCCTGCGGCATGCCGGGATCTCCCAGCCGACGACGGCCTGCTGCTCACGGTCGCCGCCAAACACTAGTAACGAGGTACACCGATTTATCGTATCCTGCGCATGTCCCCAACACTGACTCATCCATCAGTCTAGGGGCCGTGGTGGCTGAGCGGTTAGGCTGCTCGCCTCACACCAAGGCGAATATGGTTCAATCCGCGACAGGATCACACCCTGATTTTCGCAAGTGGGAATCGTGCCGGACGACCACGTTTGTCGGTGGGTTTTCTCGGGGATCTCCCACTTCTACCGACCTTGCATTCCGGCGCTGCTCCATTCTTACATCATTTCACTCTCATAAGCTCTCAAGACGTGGTTAAGAGCCACCTAAATCTCTCAACTCGATACATCAGTCTAGGGACTGTAAATTTTCGCGTATTCATTTAGGGTAAACTAAAATTCAAACACGCGTGTATTTCTGTTCTGTCTGCAATCGGTCCACGCTTTATTAGACACGCCCAGATGAACCCTGAACCAATTACAGACCAGCAAGGAAGCAAGTACCGAATACCGTGCGACCTGGTCAGAGGTAAAACTGGATACACGCCGAGGCAGCAGCCAATGGAGATAAAGCTGGGACTCGAAATACGTAGGACAGTTGAATCTATTCTACAAGTAGTTAAACACATTCAGACCCAGTGTAAACAATTGTGTACGTTACGCAAGTGTTGGTAATGTTTGGTCCGTACCGCACACTGCGAAGCTTAATGACAAATGATCTTACCGGTGGGATATGGATTCGCAAACCATCTTACTGGTCTAGGTCATAATTGGTTCATATAACTGTAGCCGAACTTAAAGTTGACAGCTCATTGGCCATGACAATGAAATAAAGCTAAACACTATAGTTGAAATTTGTTTCAGACGACCAATATAAAATCCAAGAAAGCGGAACTACATGCAATTCTTAACGCCACAATGTTTCTGGCCGGCGAGTTATTAAACTTTGAGCGTAAAAGAAAGTACAATTTTCCAATAAACTTATTCGGCTCAATATTCACTCAGGCCAAACTAAAAAGTGATAAACCAATAATCCAAGCCTTAAAAAACGATAAATATCAATATTTACAACTAAAGGGCAGCACTCAGATACTAGTTAATTAAATGTTCAAATTAGTAAAATTTCACTGCGAATTTGCGAAAATATTTTTCACGGAAGCAATGAAATTTTGCAAATTACACTAACTCATTCCCGTAACTGTTACTTTTGCTTATTTCCAGTGAAAATATGGTTTCAGGATTCAGTATGTTGATATTTTTAAGAATTGTGGTTCTGAATATTGTGGAACATTAAAAACCAAATTGATTTCCTGACAGCTGTGCTAGTTATATATACATCGTTTTAGTATCTACCACCAGAGAACTCCCATGTCGTCCATTTCCAAACTTTTTTTGGCGACGAGAGTTTCCTCCATACCTTGAGTATAATTAATCTCTACTATTTTTTTTAAGTAAATCTCTTTTTATAAAATAAATAAAATATGCGATATTTAATTAAAATGTATTTGAATGACAAGAGGAAATAAATAAGCCCCTGAAAAAAGTCTTTACATACATCGTACTCTTTCATGGTGAGTTTACCTCTCGATTTCCACTGCAGCGACCCGGGAATTGAAGCGGGTAGGGAAACCCCACCACTTGATGTACGCCCTTCCGTTACGTCGTTTCAGCAACTTCTCGACCAAATACACATTTGGAAACTTCGTCGGCTAGATCTCCTCGGCCTAGAAACCTCCACGGATGGGTACGTTGTTCAAATCTTCGAGATAGTATGTCCTAGGAGCGTAGTTGCGTATATTTCGCCCACGAAACTGTTCGGGGTTTTAATTGGCTGTGAAACCTTTCTCGAAGATGATTTTCTGTCTGGAGATGCTCACCAGATCTGCGATTTTGACTTTAGTATGGCGTGTGTCCCTCTTCTTGTGGTTGGAGTACACGGGTCGAAGCAGGGAGGCGTTGTTGACGAATTCGGGCTTCATGCGAGTGGTAGAATAAATGGTTGAATTATATTTGCTGATGAGTTTCAGCAGTAGCTTCAGCCACTTTTAGTTGTCATTCGCGGCGAAATTCTTCCACATCTTGCTCTTCAGAGTCCTGTCGATCCTCTCTACGATATATGCTTTGAGATTGCTGTAGTTGAATAATAATTTATTATGTTTCTTCTGGGCCGTAGGAATTTTCATTGCAGAATTCCTTGTCCTGGTTAATTTGCCAATTAGTCGGTATGCATCCCTCGCGAATCACCTTCACCATGGCCTCAGGAAACGAAAATAGCATGCGACGACACCGGCATCAACGTGCGACACTGGCAACAACGTGCTGGACGAGGCGTACAAGCAATACAACGCCGCCTACTCCCTGAACAAAGATCGACAAGCATGGCACTTGGTAGACAAGATACTCGCGCAAACAGCCAACAAGATAAGAAAATCGTCAGATGCTAGGCTCGGAGAGAAAATTGCGGCCTGGGGCGTTTCCAACGTGATGAATGCCAACGTGAAGATGGACATGGGGAAGAAGAGCAAGTGGAAGCCGGAAGTGAAACAAAAGGTGTTGACGAAGGAAAGAAAAGCATGAAAGAGCAAGAAAAGAATTATTGGAGGATTTTTTCCATTGCTTTTGTCTGCACTCGGGGCCCTCGGGAGCCTAATCGGAACCACGAGTGGCATCGTCCGAGCTGTCAACACAGCACGGAAATAACGGAAGCAGTTATCCGAGGCCCAAAGGCACAATACAAATATGAAAGCTATCGCCATGAGCAAAAAAAGACCAAGGCCTCTACTCAAGGCCATATCCAGTACGAGGCGGAAGTGTGTAAAAGCGACGCAGAAAGAAGAGGTGCTAATGAAAGCTCTACCCAAAAACGGCAGCTCACGAATGTGGAATTGGAACTGTTTGCATGCAAATTGAAGATGTCTAACTTTCGCGGTGTGTTCTTGCGAGATGTTTTGCCCCCTAAACCCAAACATGACTAATGTCCCGTATCAATCTGGACATCACAGCCGGGCCCTGTACCACTGGGTAACCTATGTGAAATGTGGGAAACGTGCAGACTACTACAACTGTTTTGATCATTTGGGTCCTCCACCTGAACTGCGGCGGTACTTGAAAAATTGCAAACTGACATACAACTACGAGATGGAGCAGATGCTGAACACATGGAACTGCGGCACTTATGTCTTCGCATCCTTTTTCGTTAGTATAAGTAATTATATAAAATGGCTATACAAGGACCGGAAACCATCAGCCATGTCCATAATGCTTACCTTGATGGGTCGTAGCTCCGAGCTGCATGTAGTACACTTCCCTCCACTCGACCTGGAGGCGGAATGGTGTATAGGTTTGGTCAATTTTTTACGAAAGCAGATTCCATCGGGTACATTCTGTGGTTCAAGCCACTCATATGCGAAGTCAGCAAAATCCACGAATCGCCGCGACCTGTAAACATCATGCCTGTTAATATGATACGAAGAAACTGCAATTTGAAGAGCTGCACATATCTCAATGGTAGGCCGAGAAATACGCGCACTAGTTTTCACCGATGGCCTCTCTAGGTTTTAAACTGGTCGTGGTACCGCAAAACATAATTTATGTTCTGGTCGTCTTGAAGAGAGCACACGCGGTCGTCGTGACAATCGTCGACCAGCATGGAGAGTTGGTGAACTTTCTAAACAAATAAATCACACTAAGATTGTATTTGAGATGATGGGAATAAGTTTTATGGCGACCAGAAGCAATAAAATAAATCACCACATCAAACCAGCTATCAGTAGGCTGCAGGTCACCAAGGTGTTAACACATGCTAACGAGATTTTCCTTCGTAGTCTTGGCTTCGAGGTCGATCGCCATGGAAGATTACATAAATGTCGACGAGCCGGTCATGATTGAAGAATGCATCACGAAAGTAGAACTTCATGCATATCAGCCATTCCTGATTGTACCATACCCACTACCATTGGAAGTTCGAATAGCAGTCCAACACCAAGATATCTGCAATCTTCTTTGCCAGTCACTTCTGCGATTCAGGGGAACACTGACACAAGAAGATGGATCGAACCTGGCATCGACTAAAATAATGAGTAATGGTATTCTCCACCTTATCGATTGCATCACATATTTGCTCAACAGTGTCGAGGTGGACAAGACGACAGATGTCGGCATAACGGCCTCAATAAAAAACTACCTGTCGCACATGCCGAATGATCTGTCTGCCACCAAGATGGTAGGCTGGGGGATAAAAGATGGCTACAGTGTTCCTATATACCCCGGAGGGAAATACGAGTTCTACATTCATCTAGCGATGTTGTTGGGATTCACCGAAACTACAAACGAATTATCATCAATTCGAAGTAGGAACTGGTACTGCTCCTAGCTAATATGCACGCAGAAACCAATATGACTACGGGAGAAAACCTGGAGACAGTGGATCTGCAGCTACAGTTTATAAAATGGGTGAAGAATGAGAAAGATGGCATGGAGTCTCGAGACCTACCCTGGACTGCATGCAAGCCAGCGTGTGAACTGGATGGTGAAGTCCAGTTTTGCCACCGAGAAACCGAGGTCCATAATCGTTGGGCTACAGACCAGAAGACAGCACAATGTTCGAGTGAGCTGTTCGCAGTTTGACACATGTAAAATAGAAAATGTAAAAATATATTTGTATAGTGAAAGCTATTCGTATGTAGACATGAACATAACTTTGAAAATTATCAGTACCTGCTGGAATATCAAATGTATCCTGAATTCCAAAATTAATATTATGGATGCACCTAATCCCCGATACTGAGACCAGATACTTCCAAGAGTTTGACCCCGTTCATGGTGTGCGATTTAGGTAAACAGGACGAGCATATCAGTTCGAATGTGATCGACTGCAGGATCGAATTAACTGCACATTTAAATATTCCTCTACACACGTACGCTTTCTGCTTGATACTACATGACCAACTCGCTTCGTGCAATTGTCGAGACATAGTTGTCAAGTTACTTTCGCGAATGCCGCAGAGGATATAAATACGATGGGTCGTACGCAATATCTGTTTAGTCATCTTCTAGCATATGCAGCATCTGTAATATGCAGGGCTTCCAGAGCGAGAGCAGCTACATGCTCAGGAGGCCTCAGTGTCCTACGATGACGCACACTAGGGCAAACGACAACAAAACCTGGCAGAAAATATAAAAACCAAAATGAGCTAGGGTCAGAATAATTGACGTTTCTGAGTGGAGGGGTATCTGAACCAACCTGTCGTAGCATGTCGCACTGTTCGGGCTTTCCAGCTGCCTGGCAGAGCCCTCAGTAAATGCGCACTGCGCAGGTCTGCTGGCGTGTACACACCTGTGTTAGCAGTTGAAAGCAGCATCTGTTTGTTGTGATTCTGTTTGTGGTGTCGCTGGTGGACTCATCTACGTCTGGTATGTAATGTTATTTTAGCAATAAGAAAAAATATTTTTGTTTGTCACGATAAATACTACAAGCGTGCAAAGAAAGTGCGTGCAAATGTGACATATATTTGCGATCGACATAGTTGAAAATGTTTCATTTTAGTTATGTTTCAAGCGAGATAAAACATAGATTTTTTTCCTTTGTCACGTAATCGTTCCAAAATGTGAAGCACTTGTTTTTCCTACTACTTTGCGCTACTTCCTTCGCTAGGAAGACTGTTTAGGATACTATATGAAAACGAAATAAAACTAAATCAGAGTATTGTATCTAGACATGTGTTTATTGCAGGTATCAGTTAGAAAACTGTTTATATTAGGAGGAGAGCACTCCTAGATATAATGAGATGTTCGCGGGTGGCAACATAGATGCAAAATTGAACTATTTAAGAGAAGAACTCACGAAAAGTACCAAGTGTATGTATGAAAACATTGATACTTGAAGCTAAAATGTTTTACTTATAGTCGCAATGTAAGTCCCATTAAATGAAAGCGTGCAGAATAAAATAAAAATTTGAGAATCATAATAAGGAATGACCTGTGTCTTCAATTTCAATTTGTTAGTGTAGAGGATATAAATGTATTTGACCGAAATATTCATTTGAATCTAGTTGTGAGCGCACAAAACTACAGAAAACCAAAGATTTGAGGTAGTCTACACCAGTAGCTGTTCTAATATACGCTGCTCAAATGAGTTTAAAAACTGCAGGTCCCACTTCACCTTGTTTGTCGTGGAAATTTCATTTGGAAAAATCCACGACCTTCATCCACAAGGTACTGTACGCCTCTGAGAATAGAATTTATCAAGGAATCTACAGAAGTATCGATTGCGGATAAGAAAAGAGTTGATTAAGAAATACGAAACATCTAGGCAAGTATTGTTCTGATTCAACACAGACATGTGGAATTCGGTCACAATTTAATATTTGCCGTGATAGATAGGAAAGTACGTAATACTCTGACGCAAACCATGTCAACACAAAGATGCTACTTGTGTTCGGAGAGAAATAAATAAAGACAACCTTCAATTTTAGCATGTCTGTCTTACATGGGTGGATTCGCATGTACGAATGGCTTTATCATTTATCTTATAAATTGCCTATTATGTATGAGGTGGCAAGCTCGATGAAATGACAAGGACAATTTAACTGCAAATACAGCTCAGATTCAGAGAGAGTTTCAAGGACGCTGTGGTTTGATAACAGACCAACATATACCAGGCTTTGGCAACACAAATACTGGAAATACATCAAAATGGTGTTTGAAAAATCCAGATTTCTCTATTGTTATAACAAACATATATAAATATTTAATAAAAACAATACATATTATACTGATTATTGTATAATGTGGACATAATATTGACATTGACACATTCCAGGCTTACACGCATTACACAGTAAGGTACTTTTTTGAAAGGTATCAATGGTTTAAACTGCCACCGACAGTAAATAAGTATTTCATACAAGGACCGGAAATTATCACGTGAGCATTGCTTCCAATTGGACAATGAACAGAAGAAGCCCAGGAAGTACGCAATAAAGATTTGAAGACATACAGAGTCCTACACCAGAAAATTCAGCTGATAAAAAACTAATCATGAAGTTTTTAACCGCTTCCTCCTAAGTTCAGATCCAGTTTCATCCACTTAGAGGACAATACAAAAATAAACATGCAAAGTCTTCCTAAAGAGGCACAAGGGTTGTTTTTTCATCCATCTAGCGGTGATGATGATGAAGGTAAGGATGCTGACAGTGACAATACCGCTGACGATGCTGATGAAGGTGAATATCTGATGGATGTCTCCAACTGGTGGTGATGATAGTGAAGATGAGGACGTTGCTTGTGGCATTGCCGAAGAGGATGCTAATAAAGACGAAGATCTGGTGGGTGTATTCAATTGGTTGTCATGATAGTGACGATAAGTACATTACTAAAAACAATGCAGTTGATAGTGCTGATGGAGGTGAGACTCCGAAGGGTTGATTTTTTATTCACATTGTTTTCATTTATTGCATTTTGATTATATGTGGATATGTTACAATGATTATGTATTATATTTGTTATTATTTGATCGCAACTTATTTATAACCTATTTGTATCATTTAGGCCCTACTTATAGTCCTTGACGCATGCAATGTTGCCAATTCAGCATTTTAATCATTGCTTATTATATGTAAATGCTTTGATCTCCTCATAATTCACATATTTCCACATGGCGATTTTTTTCCATTTCTTTCTCTTTCCATTGGTATGCAGCAAGCACGGCTCGAAGCACTACCTGAATTAATGCCACAAATGGAGTCTTCTTGACCCAGTGTACGATGACGGCACAACGCGCACGCTCTCTTTCCAACACCCTTTTTCGTGGAAACTGTTGGACGAGCAAAGTAAACAGACAAACGACTGACTGAACAAGTACCACCACATACTGGGGAGGGATGAAGGCAAGATTCTGTTCCATGAAGTGGGAAATGTACTGAGCGACTTGCTGATGCAGCATCCGCAAGGGGCGATTTATGTGGTAAGGCCCAAACAGAAAAAATGGCTGAGCGACTTGTGCAAAAACGAAGTTGAAATCATCGATGTGTAGTTAGAGTATGGCTGCCCTTCGCTGCGCAAGCTGATGAAACCTTACGACAGCCAACAGCGACACATCTACGACAGGACACAGAACTTGACTGGACATGCGCGTGGAGGAACGCACATATACTGCGGAAATGGTGTGCCTCGTCCTTGGACCATGAATGTATGAGTTACGACTAGAGAAGTCACCCCGATGTCGGTTCCGAAGAACATTAAAAAAAACATAAACTGAGACTGAATATTTGGTTTTGTTACGGCATCTATGTATTTATTTGTACAATAAATTGTGTGTGTAAAAACATTTAAGCTTTGCTATTTTTTACCAATACTCATTAGACTACCAGTTTTTTTCCTTAAAGAAACCTTATAAAAAAAGTCCATATATTTCTTATGCTACATAACTTATTTGTGGTAATAGGGAAAACTTGCAGGGGATCGCACAAATTGAGCTGGGAATCTACGCACACATGCCTTTAGTTTGAAACTGGCAGTGAAAGGGGGGAACAGGTGGTAATGGAGTGTTTGGATGAGGGAGGGGGTGGAGTGAGAGGGAAGGAGGGTGCGTGGGGAAGGGGTGACAGTGAGGTGTTGGCAGGAGTTGTGGAAGGAAGAAAATAATGTTTTTGGATGGTGACGGGAGGGAGGTGTCAAAAGTGACTGGTATGAATAAAGGAAACGGTACCTTGTGGGGATTGCCAGTCGGCCAACAAAAGAGTAGAGGTGCGGATCGTATCATCAAACTTGTATAGTCGACATCATATTTTGCACCCACGATGTCTTCCGATGCTCCAGAGTTATCTGGTAGACCACCTACAGCAGCATTGCCATCGCTTTATTCGAGTGTAGTACCGACAACTTTATGTAGATTTCCCACAGCAGCACCACCATCACCTTGTTAGAGTATGACAACAGCTTCACGATCGTCTTGTTCGGGTGTGGTACCACTGGGACCATAGACTTGGCATGGGTAATGTACAGCAGTTCCATCGTCATTGTGGCCCGAGTCAACAGTGTCAAGACTTCGATGCATGTACTGTTTTAAAGCCTTTGCAAATAGCAGCAATATTGGCCGACATAAAAAACATTAATGTAAGGTTAACTCGTCCCTCACAACATATAAGTGTGAAAGGTGTTTTAGTATGTTTGCTCGTACTGACAATCTATAAAAACATTCGAAAAAATGTAAAGTACTTGTTCCACAACCTGAAAAGCAAAAATGTATATTGTCATCGCCACGAACCTGTGACGGATTTGAAAGTACCACAGTGTGTACTGATGATGTAAACATGACATCGCTACCTAGCACAATAAGTGATGATTCACTGATGGCACCATCAGTAAGTGAAGATGCTCATGTGGATGGATTGAACAATTCGCTGCCGATATCGGGTCGATCGTGTCGCTACTGTGGTGAGACGTACAGCAAAAGTAGCAATGCATGTAGGTACGAGAAGAGTGAAAAATGCGCGAAAGAAAAGATGTGCAGATTTGACTCTTGTATGTGATAAGTGTGGTCGTAGATTCAAGAGTTATAATACAACTAACTGCAAGGAAAAAGTGTGCCGTGAAGCAGTGTGATTAATTATACTGTAGATATAGGAGAAACTCTCGTCGCCAAATAGTTTGTAAATGGACGACATGGGAGCTCTCTGGATGCAGATACTAAAAAAAGAAATAACTAGCCAACTCTGCTGTGATCAATACTGGAAAACAGAAAAATATCTGTTAAAGTCGTAATTTAGTGGCCCATGGGCAGATACGATTGATCGTTTGGTTGGTATGGGTGGAGGGACAATTTTTTAAAATTAGGCCAATGATTATGATTAATTAAGGGGGGGGGGGTTAGGGATGGTTAGGCGAGCAAGGAAAAAGGGTCTAATTTTATATGTAACTAGATTTTTAAGAATTGTTTTTGCGATTTTTCTTGATTTCTTTATGATTGATTGTGTGGCTTGGTGACGGAGTGAGGTGAGGTTGGTGGGATGAGTGTGAGGGTAACATTATATGTTATTTTATTATATATAATTGTTTTTCAATTACTGCGATTTTTTTCGATGTTTTATGTTTGCGAAGGAGGGGAGGGGGTAGGCGAGGGTGGTAGGATAAGTGTGAGGTTGACGTTATACGGTTCTCGAGTTTTTAGATTTTTTAAAAGATTTTTTGCGATTCTTTATAATAATTGCTAGGGGGTACTGATTGGGGAGGGGGTAGGTGAGAGTGAAGATGGGTGTTTGGTGAGGGGATGTGGTAGGATTTGGATGTGGTAGGACATGGATGTGGTAGGATGTGGATGTGGTAGGATGTGGATGTGATAGGATGCGGATGTGGTAGGATGTAGATGTGGTAGGATGTGGATGTGGTAGGATGTGGATGTGGTAGGATGTGGATGTGGTAGGATGTGGATTTGGTAGGATGTGGATGTGGTAGGATGTGGATGTGGTAGGTACAGGATGTTGATCGGGGGAGGGGAGCAGGTCTGCTTATCCTCCCCATCCACTCGACTTGGCTCAGAGTCTCGAATCCTCCTCTACTGCTCTGAGGTTTAAGTGACTCATTCTGCTAAGAGCCTCTAATCCTCTTGCTCGACTAAGGATTTTTCGGCTCTTCCTTCGAGAAGCTTCGGATCCGCTTTCCTAATTTTTCCATTTTTGGAAGGTTTTTTGGTGAAAAAAGTGATTTTTGCGCAAAGTAATAAATTTTGAAAGTGATTTTTGAGATAAAACAGGCAAGTTTGTCAATAAAATGGCCGCCTGCCGGCCACCTCGACAACATAGGTGGCTGTTGGCTTCTGGCTCTTGAGTCACGAATCCTGCGCCAGAACTCTCCGAACATATCTACTCAGGCGAAAACCTCTCAGAAAAATAGTTGAGGTTTGTTATTTTATTTACGAAAATTATGAAGTCAGTAGAGCGATGCCAGGTGTTAAAATTCGCATAACAGTTATTTAACCAAATAAAAAAAATTAAAAATTTTAAGTAGACTAATTTTTTGCAACCTGAAAGAAACGAACACATTATTCAAGGACAAATTTTCAAATATTAAAATAGGCTTATCAAAGTTTAGTGAGCTTCGACCGAAGCATTCTATTTTAGCAGGTTCAAGTAGCACACACGCAGTGTGTGTACGTACAATCCATAATAATATACAAATGATGATTGAAAATACCAGATTAGAAGATTTAATAAATGGCGAATTAAAAACCAACAAACACTGCCTACCTAAAATTATATGCAATCCACCAACAATAGATTGCAATTTTGGTAACGGTACGTATTGTTCTGGTAATGCTGCAATACGGACCATCCTTGAGAAGTTATTTCAAAAGAACCTGATAAAAAAAGATCACATTTCAGCAGTGTATTGCAGTCTACCGTTGTAGTTTAAAGTATCTGTAGAAATCATGGGCAGATATAATAGATTTACTCTCCAACAAGCTGTCATTCTTAGTCCGCCATGACTTTATTGCAAAACAACAGGCATCTTTCATGAACCACATAAAGGAAAATTTTAAAGAATCGAAATTTGCGGTGACACTCAAATTTTTAGAAAACTACAGTATGGTTGTGCAAGATGAAGCCAAGACTTACCACTGGGCTAGGGGACACACCACAATTCACCCTTTTGTGATATATTACAAAGGAGAAACCAGTTCATCATTTGATATATGTTGTAATTTCTGACTGCCTAAAACACAATACAATCGCTGTTTACATCTTTCAAAGAAAGCTCATTGCCTTTTTGTCTACAAAATTTCAAAAAAGTTCCTCAAAAGATCTTTTACTTTTTTGATGGATCTGATTCTCAATGTAATTGATACCGTATAGCATTTTTCAGCCACAGCTCACAGTAAAAGGCCTTGTGATGCAGTTGGCGGCACGGCTAAGAGATTGCCATCTAAAGATAACCTGCAACGACCCTACGAAAACCAAATATTGACCCCACTCCAGCTTTATGTATGTGCAGTAGAAAATATTTCTGCTTTTAACTTCACTATTAAAACACCGCAGGATTACGTAGATTCATCAATATTCTTAAAAGATCGTTTCAGTCTGGCAATTACCAACAAAGGAACTCAACAATATCATGCTTCCATACCTGTTGACACAAGCTCATCAAAAATAACTGTGAAAATATTTTATTTAGCTACATACTCATCGCAAGTAATTGTTACAAGATCACCAGTAAACCTCCAATTATGTGACATGAATGGCTACACTACCGTTGTATATGACAAGAAATGGTGGCTAGCTTATGTGATGAAGAAAAAAGAAGAAATTGATGAAGTGAAAGTAACATTCCTTCATCCAGCTGGACCATCACTATCGTATTCTTATCCAGGGAAGCCAGATGTATTTCGGATTCCTCTCACAGATGTATTATGTACAGTAAATCGTGCGACACCAACCGGAAGAATTTATGTGCTATCTTAAAATGACACTTTGTAAACCAATGAGGCATTATTAAATTACTTTTATTCAACAATGTGATGTCAAGTATGTCAGTGCTATTTTCCTTACTTCAATTTGGTTCTTATTTCCCATTATTACTTTCTTTTGCTGCTAATATACATATATAGCCCGAGTTTTGATGAAAAGGTATTTTGTTTTCAATTAATTTGACTATCAACCAATTAAATTACACCTTTTGAACTTTGTTAATAATTTAATATAAGTATGAACTTTTTTCTAAAATTAAAAAAAAATTAAATATTTAAATTTTTAATTTATATTATAAAAAACTTGTTTTCTCTAAAACTTATTGTGTTGCATATCATATGAAAGGCCATACAGCATTCTGAAAAATTACACTTATTCCACCTCTCTAGCTTAACTAGTAGAGCTTCTATGGCGATTAAAATTATGTCATTCATGCCATTTTGGGTATTTTATCAAAACTTTACATTGCCATATTTTCAAAACGGGTTAATATATCTTAATAAAAGTGTATATTTACCTTAGTATATACAGGTGCTGCCTCTGTGCAAAATTTGATCAAAATCTCAGATGATGAGGTTAAGTCAGTGTGTTGATTTTACATGGAATGATCCTAATGGCTCTTTTCAGTAATTCACTAAAACCTACACGGCAAATAAAAAAAAAAACTGATAATATGAAACGAAAAAACACAATATAGTTGTAGCATATCGCCTTACACCTAGGCGAACCGAGTTGGATGCCCAGCGGAGTTGCTCCTGGAGTTTTGCACGTGGGAATCGTGCCGGAGGATGCCGTTGATCGGCGGGTTTTCTCTGGGATCTCCCGTTTACCCCGCCCCTGCATTGCGGCACTGCTCCATACTCACCTCACTGCACCCTCATTGGCTATCAAGACCTCGAAGTTATAAAACCGCCCAAATCTCTTCACTCCACTCCCCTTGTAGCATATTTTCGCCGCTTTCCAATCAACGCGTATCACGAAAAAAACAAAACAAAGAAATCTGAGTTACATATAATCTGCTAAAACTTCTTAATTGCTACGTGGCTCTAGCACAGAATATACAAGAACGCAGAAGTTAAATGGCGTGTCGGTTCCTTTGAAGTGGGCATACCTATTCTCTGATTGGCTGCGCGAGGCTCTGAACCGAACCCTGTATCTGATTGGCTCCTACGTGCTACTGAATATTCCTTATTTGTTGGGTTGCCGACTTACAAATAAGTTATCAGGCTCTGATTGGCAAAAAAGCGTTTCGACACGTTGCTGGCCTGTTACGCCCTTTTGCTAGTATGCGCGTGTGGAGTTCGCCGCATCAGCTGCTCTCTCACTTCTGTATTCATATACGCTGCTCACGGTTATTCGAGCACTTTTAAAATCAGCCTTTAAAAAATGTCACTGCCCGTTACCTGAATGTGTTTTTAAATGTGCAAAATGAATGGCATGGGCCAAGTAGAGTTGCTAACGACGCGACGGAGGGAAAGCAGTAGTTCAATTTGTTCACTTTGAATTAAAAGTGGTATGCAAAATTGTATGGATACTGAAATAGCTATTAATTTTGCTTTATATTTTATTAATTCAGGTATGTGTAAGAATGAGCAAATTAGTAAAATATTTACGTTTCCAATAATTTCACAGTTGCACTTGACTGAGGCATGAATAATGTGATCAGGCCCATGGCAGTGTTAATTTTACATATGGTGGAAGAATACACACCGTACACACAAATAGTTTTTAAACCGGTCTTTCAAAAGTGCTCAGCCTTTAACTATTCTGTGGCTCTATGCTTAATGCGATTCGGTAGGAAAAAAAAAACCAAGCCCAGTTGTATGAAACACGAACGGTAAATTCCACAATGATAAATGATAGCCTCACGAAGTGAGAGAGGGCGACAAAACTACAAGTTACAAACAACAAAACTCTCGTACTATTCTTGCTACAAGCTCGTTCGAACTGAGTAAGCAGGTGTTTCTTTTTATCAGTGGACTTACCACGAAGTGAAAAAAAAATATATATATATATTATAAATGCCTTACAGTGTAGAGACAAAACAGCCGCTTGATACCACGAACTACAGCCGCACACGCCAGTAAATTGACGTCACTGGCCAGCAAAATGTTGGAACGTCATTCGCCAATGAGAGCCTGGTAACATACTCGCCAGCTGGCAGCCCGAAGAATAGGCAACCATTCGTAGTACCTAGTAGTCAATCAAACACAGAGCTCGTTTCCAGATCCTCGCGCAACCAATCAGAGAATGGGTACGCTCTCATCAAAGGAACAGTCACACCACTTCGTCTCTGTGTAGTTATCTACTGTGTGGTATCACATTCTATTCCACGGAGACCTATCGTGGTGTAGCATATGTGTAATCTAAGCAAATATAGCCGTAATTAAACCTTCATGCCCAATGTTGGACTCGTACATCTGTATAGTTTGTACCGGTCAAATGAGCACTTTTGAAAAGTTCTGATAAGAATCTGCTTATCTGTTAAATATATACCACCGAATCACACGTAAAATTAACAATGGCGTGGTTCCGATTACTTTATTCGTGCGTTGGCCAGTTGTGTGACATTTTTAGGCACGTACATTTGTCCACAAAATATAAGTAATGTAATTAAAATTAATCCAGTGTCCACAAATGTTAACTTCTAAATTTTATTACTAATTACACAGGATTACTTCCTACAGCTGCCAACTTTACCGGGAGCACTTATTTAATTTTTCAAAATTTTATTACAAAATCATTTAGCTAACCGCGAATTAGTTAAAGGCGTTACAAAACGGCATCAGGCTAGACATCGCAATACACAATTTACTCGAGCAGTTGTCATTGCACAGTCATAGCTCATTCTCTGTTCGGCTCGCCCTCACTGAATTAAGCTGCCCAAAAGATTAATTTATATTACGTGTTGAGACTTCTCCAGGATGTGTCTAATGACCGGATGTCCAGTAAGCAGACACACGAAAAATTCACGAGTTAAATTATCTGTAGGCTAGTAGAATTCACAGACTTTTGTTAATCATTGATTGCTCACTGTCTAGAATAGAAAATGATGGTTGGCTACAGTCCATTCACAGTTATTTCCGACTTTTTTAAATACCTTCTAAAGTTAAACACGCCTTTTTTTCTCTATATTTTTAGCCTACTTTCCGAACGAAATGTAGGCTTGTGCAATCACCAGAATGTCTGTCCGGAATGTATGTTGCCCCTGTAATGTAACAATAAATAATATATAGTGTGTGTCTCGTTTCAGATTGATCAGACTTATTTGTAAATGAAATTGCTGATCGTCGTTGACGTAGCATCTAGTTGATCTAGACCACGTAAAATAAAAAATTAAGACGTCTCCGCCACTGCAGTTGTTCCTCTTCTGTGTCTAAAATTATTCGCTAAATAATAAGCTCACGGGTGAATATGTGCACACTACAGTCTTAGCACACTCTCTTGATATGAACGCGGAAGGCGAATCATACATAGCATGTAAAACACGGCTGTCGTCCAAACACAGGCCTCTTCTAGTCATAGAAATATTATCACGTCTTTGTACCAACGTACATGCCTGGTTTTGTTACCATTTGAACTCGTTTAGTAATAAATTACATCAAATTCTTAGCTGGGTGATCACTTCAGATAACCACAGTCCTAGCGAAAAATGTAGTTGGCTGCACGCCAGGTTACGGTACGAGGTGTTCTGTGTTCGAGTCCCAGGTAAGGCCCATGTGTATTTGTAATTTTCTCACTATTATTGAATTTGTTTCTGATTGCAACTCTAATGAAATCGCTTTAAACGAAACGTCAAAATCCAGCTATTATCAAATTTATTAAAAATTTTATCAAAATTATTTATATTCATGTAGAGAAAATAAGGGTCAATAGTTATGTCAATAAATTCTTGTTCATATAAATTAATTATTAAAATATTACAATTATAAATATACTATAAGTAAAAGTTCAGTTTAACCGAAATATTTTTTTTATGTTAACGAAAGTATAAAACGCTTGTGATGGTTGAGATATTTATGAACAACCAAACACGTCATACACGAGGTGATTTATCAAAGGTTTGATTCAAAAAGTGTTTAGATACTGCGAATAGACAATATAAACTTTACTGTATGTTTATTATTGGCTCAGAGATCTCCAGCAGATATCAAACTACATATGGACCAATTGCGCAAGTAACATATACGTATCAATTTTAGAATTCCAGCTTGTTTCGAAATGAAACCACCAAATTTTCAGGTCTCTAACAACAACTTTTGTAAATCTATCATATACTCGAGCGACAGATAGTATGTTACCAAATCATAACCCAAAATGACAGAATCTCTGCAATTAAGTGGAGACTTGAAAAAATCATGGATTTATTTATGGACAGTTTAGTCTTCAAAAAGCTGTACGCTTATGTTAATTTTACAGTAGGCCTACGACCTGTCTGTCACATAGGTACTTAAGTACCCTGAGTTAGTTAACAAACGATCTACTAAATGCAGCCCCAATCACGATTCCTCACTTCGAAAACAAGCAACCATTGAACAGTTGATACCTGCTTGAGTAAATAGATTATTGTCAAGTTAATTTAGGCAAATTACACACCAAAACTAATAAATTAAATAAAAATAAAACCAAGATGAAAGTTGAAAGTTAACGTAAGATCACGGTGGCAATATTTTATTCACTCAACTAATTTTATGTTGCTAGAAACATCTGCATCCGTTCCTTTAATAAAAATAGATAATTAAAAAATAATTTGGTGTAGCGAACCATTATTTTATTATTCCAACATTATATATTTTTATTAAATGCGTACAACTACTTTACAAGTTCGTTCAACTAATCGGTTTAGTTACCGTAAACATAATAAATAACATGGTAGATTCAAATCGATATTTCGTTTGAAGCGAATCAAGCATTTTGTTTTCTGGAAAAATTTAATATATTTTATTACAGAATTTGTTGCGGCAACAAAATCAGCTTGGTGCAGAACTGGCTTTTATTTGGTTTGCTGTAAGATAATGGGACATTTGATTGCTTTCGTCCGAAAATACGGTTCGAGAGATTGTTCGCAATTATCGGGACATTAAGATAGCAACAGTGTTTGTTTGTGTATTGGTCACTAGTAACGTTTCACAGTATAAAAAATTCCAATGAATAGTTTTAACAGGAATCAAAGATTTAAAACAGTAAAATTTTATAACTTTTATTTACGTACGTGCCCTGCATTCGATCATTAGCTATTTACAAACATTCCTTTTCAATTAGTAGTCACGTTATCCACCATTGATAAACCGTAGCTTTCGACTGCAAGAGTTCAGAATTCGCAGCACTGTCATGTTTAAATTTTTTTTATGATAACCGAAACTCTTTAATGTACGTACAGTAGGATTTCCCACCGTTTGTTATTTCAACGAACAGTTCATTTTTTGCCATGTTTGCTTATTTGCCGCGTATGTTTGTTATACATTTTAAAGTCTCAACAAACTATTAAATGTTCGTTGTTTTCACAGAACATCAAATACACTACAATCATTTCGAATAAATAATTTTTTAGTCGAAAAATAACACATGAAACGAATTAAAAATATGGGCGTGTTTCAGGTGGTTTTTAATTTGACACCCGGCAACGCTGTCACCCACGCTGACAATTGTTCCTCATTCTGTCCAGTTATTCAATTTGTGAATTACTGCAAATATGGCGACGACCATTGGTCATAGTACAAGTGACCAAGAGAAAGTGAAAGTCATCGTTATTGTTATTTTATCGAACTGTGATTAGAACATGATGAGATTAAGAGTTGGGTACGTAAACCTCCAGATAGTGATAACAAAGTCAACTGCCGAGTATGTAACGTTATTGTGTCTATTGAACAGGATTGCATTAACTATCACAGACTGCATGCTTACAATGCAAAGCGCAAAACAGCGATACAAGATCAAGTATGTTCTCAAAATTATTTGCGAAAAAGAATTCAAAAGGAGAATACTGTGCAACTACTGCAGAGTTGTGTAAAGTATATCATGGGGTGTGCCATCATCACAGTTACTTGTCGACGGATTATGGCATTGAAGTTGATAAGAAAATTTTTAAAGATGGATAAAAAAAAATTCAGCTGAATTAGTAAAATCAGAATTATGCATTCAACATTATATAGTATGAGTATAAAATAATACCCAAACTTTGAAGATCTATAATATCAAAACCAAACAATCTACAACCTTGATTTACCAATCAAATGAACCGTGGAACCGCGAAGTTTGTTTACCATACATTCATAAATGTACAATGTGACCACCATGAGCGGCCCGAGCGTTCCACGCTCTGGTCAGCATATTGTCAACAGCATCCACAAAATAAGTATTACTTCACAATAACAACATTTTTCTATTTATATTCTGTATTGTCAATTCCATTAGTTCTATAATCTTTACAAGAATTAGAGGGTGCCTTTCAAAGCCAGCGGCGCTGTTGTAATTACCATAATTGTTTGTTAACTCTACAATACTAACTCTGTAATCTTAACCGAATTGAAGGATACCTCCAACAGTCCACCACACTGTTTTAGCTACCATACTTTTTGTGCAATTTTTTTGAAAAAATAACTAGGTGATTTTTACATAGCATTATGTAGATGTTACCAAACAGCACTGTTGGGTTTACAATATATTGTTCTGTTATCGTAACACTAATGTAAGATTGTGTTCACAACTATCTGTAAAGTTTCTACTACAGAAAACACTGATCCTGCTACAGAAAAGATGGTTCCCACAACAGAATAATATTTAACAATATTTAGATTGTTCTGCTTACAATTTGGATTGTTAGGTATTACACAACATTCTGTCGCTGGTACTAAAGTTTAGTTGTCGCTACCATAAAATGCCATTAGAGGAACGGTTCTGTTAAATTCTCTCGGCTGATTTCTTTCAGTGATATGTCCTCAACCCAACATTGACTCGTCCATCGCCAATTCGACTGTCAAAGTTACACTGTGATCACTGATTTGTGTTTGTTTATTTTGAATTTTTAACAGGCTCGCATTAGTATATGAATAAAATACTTTCGCTGACTTGGATACATTATAGTTGTGTTGAAACTAGATTAGAGGAGGCGTGCAAATATCTAGAAGCACGTACTTTCATAGAGTCTCCCATTGGACGTTGTTTTCGATTGAGCTATTGGCAGGAAACCAGTGCACTGTTGGGACTACTGCGCAACTCATTAGCAATTTACCGTGAACGGGTTCAGTCTTTGGAGACCGCGATTGTTGATGTGCGTAGTTTGGAGGGACGGGGTGGAGCGCCGGCTGGAACAGCTGTTGGCGCCGCGACCCGCAGCAGTCTCGTTGACCCGGCCCGACCTCAATTGTGTTAACGGGTCCCCGGCCCACAATAAATAATTTTGGCGGCCGCGGTGCGGCGTCGTTGCCCTGGAAACCTGGCCGGCCGTGTGGAGATCGACCTCCCACTCCACCCCACAGTGTTTAGTCGCTCACGAGGGCCGGTATAACGGCACGGCGGCCTCGCGTGCCGCGGGCTCGCTGGTTCGAGCCCGGACTCCGCCGCACGTCTTTCTCATAGACTACACCGATCTCGCTGGCTGCGCGCAACCAGTCTCCGTGTCCCAACATTGATATGCTTTTCTGCCAATACGACTAGCAAAAACGGCGTACGTGGATTGCATTTGTAGTTAGAACACTGATTAGCAAACAAAACAAGTGCTTTGAGATGTTCGTATACTGCCTCTAAACAATTTGTAAAAGTATTTTTTTCATATAAAAGCTCTTCTCTTATGGATATTAAGATATAAATAAACTTGTTCATCACTTTTGACCAGGTGACTTTGACAGTTCTGTTCCTTTGGGGTAGGTCAATGTTGGGTACCTGTGCAGTGGACGAATAAGCGGTCTACCTCATATTTAGTCTATGGTCTTTCTCCCACGCTACGGTTCAGCACGACTGCCAACAGGCAGCATGTTTCACGACGGTATTACCTGCTGACCAGTGTAGCCAATCTAAAGGCCAGCGTTAGGAAATGCGGTGCGCTACTATTCATAGTACAACAATAATTCGTATTGTTAATGGAAATACGTAATACTTAATTTTTTTTAATGAATTAAGAAACTTGAAAGAAAAAATTTAAGTCTTGTTCGAACTACTGCAAACATATTAAGTTACCATCCTGTGAAAACTTTATCCCTGTAAACTGTGAAATAAATTGAGCCATGATAATTTTAGATCGTGTTTAATACGTCATATTGATCAAGCAATTATTATGTTAAGACTTAACAAAAAGAAAATATATTTCCAATAATAAAGAAAGTGATGATTAACTCAGAAAATAGTATCGCAAATTTCCCATTGCGGTAATTATAAAAAGCTACATTAATTTTCGCTCTCGGATAATCTAAATACTGGATAAAAGTTAATTTACACATTTTTCCTCTTCTCCTTCTTTCCTTTCTCTGGTAACAATGTTGCTAACATACATGATCCAATAAAGTGGTATTTCCCTCAACGTTTCCCATTCGGCGAAGCTGTGGCAGCTGTACGATTGATGTGACGCCGTCAATCAGCACTCACCTCCTTCTTTCTAGGAAAATCTTTGGCAGCAGTGTTCAATCTTGCTCTTGGCTTAAGCGCAAATCTGGAAGTGGTAAAATGTTAAATTAGACGATTTCGTTATCTCTGATGATGTCATTTACGTATAGTTTATTACTGATAAAATAAGTATTTTCGAAATAGACATTTGAAATAAATGTTTACTCGTAAATGCACATATATTCTGTAAATGTTGTCACGTGTACCTCCAGTTTTGACAGTTCCGAAATATATAAGAGGTATGTGATTTAAGGTCTTCATAAAATAATAATTTTAAGAATTGATGGCAGCTGAACCTGGTCTTCTTACTTAATAAACAGCATCATTTTCGTCAAGAAAACTGTGTAGTATTACCGGAGGGATGCCTGGAAATTAGTCATCAGACCAGTACAGGGGCGGACTGGAGAAGTAGTGACCTGGGTTGTAAAGAGTGGTATATCCAGACATCATACATTTNGTTAGGCAGCTGTTAGGAGGCCTGAAAGTATGGAATACTCCGTTACTCATTCCTTTACTTATTTGAACCTCTATTACCCCATTGCTCGTAACTTCACTCTTAACAGTATTTAGGCGATATCCAATCTACGATCGTAGGGTTTACACCACTTCAAGATGTCACTCGTTTTAGAAACAATAATGGCACGAAAACGTTTCATACTGCACGTGAAACATTCCTTGAGCGTTAGGAATACGTTAAAATAGTATTATGACGTCTGTCCGAACATTTTAATTTGTATGAGCCGATGTATCAAACAGTAAGTAGTAATTTCCACAACTATCCTTAAAGGTACAAAACTAAATTCTGCATTAAATTTGTGAGTTCAGTGTCATAAAATGCATTGCCATCAGCTGGGTGTTGTGTTTTTAATATTGCAGTAAAGTAACATTCATATAAATGTGTACACACACATTTACATTTTATAAACTAAAAGTGATTTTTATCGTCAGCAAAGCTGTAGGCCTACGGAAACGCTACTGTAATGTGCTTTAAAAACTGCATGGCAAGACGAATTTTCACAAAACTTGCATCGAGTGACAAATATTATTGTGGATGTACGCTGTAAAAATTTGTATAAATTCTGTTTAGCCATTGAGTTTCATGACAATTGTTTTCGTTACGGTCCCTTCTCATAATGTAAAAGCAACGCTTGCCATTTGATTTTGCGTTGTCTTGTATTAAAATATTGATTCGTGATGCATTTATGCAACATAATTATATTCGTAAATTTTATTGAATATTTTTTAACGATTATTTAATGCATGCTGTCTTCTAAATGAGGGAGAAAAAAACAATATTATTCAAAAGCGTGCCTTTCTTTAACGCTGCACACGCTTTTCAAAGGCGAATGTTCGAAACGTCTTACATATATTTATATAATGGAAACAATAATGTTTAAATCTTCTCCTATTGACTAGATGACGTAAATCACACGTATNACAATAATGTTTAAATCTTCTCCTATTGACTAGATGACGTAAATCACACGTAATTTTTTATGACCTCGGAAGTGTTGAACATAGTTAAAAACATTAATTTACGTCTAAATAGGAAAATAATCGTGAACATCAATAAATACTCACAAAACAATATAATTGGCTAAAATTGAGGTGTACGTGTTTTGGTGATAATTACAAAATGTATTAATTTTTTGTTGTTTTTTAATGAGTAGGCTTATGCAGTTTATATATGAGCCAGCTTATGTGAACACCAGCTAAAAGTCATATGGCGTTGTTTATTTAGATAGGTACGCGGAAATATATGCAGTATATAGGCTGAAAGTAGAAATTTCGTAGAACTTTCTAAAGTGGTCAATTTACAATGAACAGAATTTAACAATGAATACAGCTCAGTTACAAACGAGGCAAAAACAACAGTAAANATATTTTTTAACGATTATTTAATGCATGCTGTCTTCTAAATGAGGGAGAAAAAAACAATATTATTCAAAAGCGTGTTTTTCTTTAACGCTGTACACGCTTTTCAAAGGCGAATGTTCGAAACGTCTTACATATATTTATATAATGGAAACAATAATGTTTAAATCTTCNACGCTTTTCAAAGGCGAATGTTCGAAACGTCTTACATATATTTATATAATGGAAACAATAATGTTTAAATCTTCTTCTATTGACTAGATGACGTAAATCACACGTATTTTTTTATGTCCTCGGAAGTGTTGAACATAGTTAAAAACATTAATTTACGTCTAAATAGGAAAATAATCGTGAACATCAATAAATACTCACAAAACAATATAATTGGCTAAAATTGCGGTGTACGTGTTTTGGTGATAATTACAAAATGTATTAATTTTTTGTTGTTTTTTAATGAGTAGGCTTATGCAGTTTATATATGAGCCAGCTTATGTGAACACCAGCTGAAAGTCATATGGCGTTGTTTATTTAGATAGGTACGCGGAAATATATGCAGTATATAGGCTGAAAGTAGAAATTTCGTAGAACTTTCTGANCAGTATATAGGCTGAAAGTAGAAATTTCGTAGAACTTTCTAAAGTGGTCAATTTACAATGAACAGAATTTAACAATGAATACAGCTCAGTTACAAACGAGGCAAAAACAACAGTAAACAGTGTTGAACAGCACAAAGAAACCATCACGTCATAACTTTTGGGATATTAAATCTATTCCATTTTGGTAACACAAAGGAAAAGTCCCTCAAAGGAAAAGAAAAATGAACTTTAATCCTATATGCTGCAGTGGCATGGAACATAAAAATTTAATACTTTGAAAACGGAATATCTATTTGATATTAGGGTAAAACCTCGATGCATTTGACTAATTCTACTTGACTACCGTCCATTCGTCAAAAACACTACACAAACAGATATTTCTGGTTAGAATCCTATTGTTTTAGCATTCTTACACGCTACTTCCCTCACATGGAGTGCAACAACGTTCTCGGTTATTTTTTAAAATTAAGTGGTGTTTCATTAAATAAATATAAATACTCTTTACTTGCGTTTTATGAATTATAAAAGCTTTTTCTTTAATTTTTTGTCTCTTTCCTTTTTGGTATGTTTTCCTGTCACTACATTTTCTTTCTAAATATGTAGACCGCACGAAGTCTCCACAAGAGACGAAACAAAACACATTTTTATTGCATTTAGGACGGCAGAAAATAACCGATTGTTTATAATAAATTCAATTTAATGCAAAAATGTTAAAAGTTTCCCAAGAGTTCGCAGCCGATCATCAGTGTTACAAACATTTGCTTCCAATAAGATTATAGACTAAAACTTATCACTCGAAACTGTTCATACGTGCTACCTGTATTTAAGACTGAGGGTAGTAAAGTTTTCTACTGTATAGATTTCAGCTATATTTTACCTATAGGGCATGCAATTGTAAATTAAACGTAACACTATACATCAAGGAAATATTTCTGGACATTAATTCTTAAACGTTTTCCCTGATAGCTGCATGTTCACCGAACTGTTACTTCGACCTCAAACCCTGCGCTAGTAAATTTGTTAAAATATTTTTTCCCCAAATTATATAAACTCATTGCAGTCATTCTGGGTTCAGAAAAAATCAGTGGAGCAGGAGACAACACGAAAACATGGAGTGTCTCGGCTCATTGTACTACTAGCTGTCACACACAAAGGAAGGCATTCAGACGGTCCCGCTGAAGTGAACACTTGAGAAAACAAATAGTACACTACAGTTCTACCGGTGTTGTATAATATAAGCCGAAAGAAGTGACGATTTGAAGATATATTTTACTTTGTTTTGTTTATCTTTGGAAACGAGCTGAAAAGAGCAAACCATAGCAAAATAATTTATAGTTGTCGATATTCCGCCAGGAAATGTGAACAAAGAAAAACTCTTCGTCAAGGTTCAGTCGCCATGATTACTGACGCTGACTGTTTGGTCTTTGGCTTCGACGACAGACGGAGGAAAATGCAAGATACATGAAACTTTTTCTTGCTCCAGATGGTAATGGAATCAATTAGCCTATGTTCAGTGACCATCGGGTTTTTCCTCTTCGGGTCAAAAGTAACTGGGGAGTGAGAATAAAAGCCCCAACTCCTTCTCCCCACCGTCTTCTTCTGATGAAGACGTTCAAGTGTGTACGCAGATCTTGCACCATTCCGTGCTTAGTTGTCTATCAGCTAAATTTCGAGTTTCTTGCAAACAGTACCACTTATGCGGTAAAACGTGTGGGGTGACATTTAATGCAGCTGTTTTATGTAGATTACTAATATGGCAACCCGGAAATTAAAATCGGTAGCTTTACTATTTTTTTTTTTTCAAAAATATTTGAAATGAAACTTTTTTTTACATTTCAAAACAAACATTAAACAAGTTAAAAGTAATAGTAAGTGTTTTAGGTAACAAGGTTATGCACATAAACTTTAGCCAATGGAACATCGAATATTATAGTGGGAACCGAACCACTTGGTAACCGACTCGGTGCTCACAAGTTTGAGTCATGCTGAGATGGGTGCGAAACGTCCCCGTCGCGACCATCTCGCCAATTCAGTGACAAAATTAAACTTTGAACTACAGCCCACGTACTTAATATAAATGAATTACAAAATTATTATTTATGTACGAAATAATTTTTATATTTTTAATTTTGAAGTAATTATTTAGTCATATTGAGTGCCAAACTTAAAAATACTCTGGTATTTTTGATTCGATTTTGACCAAATTTTAACAAAACTGAATATTATTTGAGTGATTTCAATGCCATTGAAGAAGATAAATCAATTGAAATAGCTAGAAACAAAATGCAAAACCACTGGAAGTTAAGTTAAAACTTTTCTGCAACCAAAATATGAGTTTTTGAATAATCAGAGGCGTTCATCATACAATGTACTGTTTGAAGACATGGTAGTGTACGATCCAAACAAGGCAAAACGTCAATATCTAAGTGAGTCTCGATTAGGCAGATATGAAAATGATGTGCAAAACTTTACCGATGTTTTTGCAACTCTTTATAAAAACCTTGGAATGGGAAGCACGGCAGAGCATTTCAACATGCGTAATATCAACTGCATAAGTTAAAGATGACATAATAAAATATAATGTAAAGGTTTGAAAGCTGCTAAAACATTGGCTAAGCAATGGCCTACAGAGGAATGCACGAAACAGTTTCACGATCCACTAAGAAATTTGGAACATAAAATTTTCAACTGTTACAAAAAGAAATTTTTTCTGCAATAAATAAGATGTAACAATCACAGATAATGTATACTTAATTGCGATTATTGCCATGGCAGCCCAGCAACATAATGTAGACCTTCGAGTTTTCTTGAGACACCTATTCCTTGGGCCTTGTCTGGTGCAATCGGTTCACATAGAAAAATAGTAAAGAGCCAATTGCGGCATATTCTTGAAAAATACGTACCTGCTAAACTGTATACCTACATATTGCAGTAACAGTTTTAGGTGGAATGTAATTGCTGCAGAAAGGCAGAATTTCCAGCGACATGACGTTTTATGAAATTTGTGAGATTATATTCCAAAAGTTACTCCAGGACTCAGAAAACAAAATAGACATATTTTTTTATAAGTCTAAATCAACGAAATTCGAGAGAGGTCGCCTATCAGCTTATTTAAAGAAGACTCATCTCGTCAAAGTAAACTACAAGGTATAGTTATATATATATATATATTGCAAATGAAGACAAATGCTGGAAACTAACATCAGTTGAAGTGACAGAGTGAACTGAACTTGCTTGTAACCATGAAGAGGCCGACAGAAGACTTAAATCTTGCATGCTAAACATGTTAGCAAGAGCGGCGTCCCTGATAAAATGACAGTTCATGCTGACGACATTGATGTATCAGTTATTATGCTAGGTTTCATCCATCAAATCAAATGCCGACTTTATTTAAAATAGATCAGCAAGGAAAATATTGCATTATTACTCTAAAATATAGTTAGTAATCAAAGTCTTAAATTAACAGATGGATGCAAGTTTGGGTTTGATAGCTTCACAGATTGTGACAGTATTTCAGTCTTCTGCGGAAAATGCTAGGGAACACCACTCAGAAAAATGAGCACTACAACTCACTACATTCAGTCCTTCAAAGCCCTCGCTTAAAAGTGGACTGTAAGTTATCCCTTAAATGTCAACCTGGAGCAGTTTGTGTGTAAAATTTACGGCGGGTATAAATAGATGGCGTCAATATATTGCGATGTGATTTTTACTGATTTTACCAGAGCTCTTAGAATCTAGTGGTCCAGCATTATACCTCCATTCT
Organism: Clitarchus hookeri; assembly: GCA_002778355.1. Taxonomy (NCBI): domain Eukaryota; kingdom Metazoa; phylum Arthropoda; class Insecta; order Phasmatodea; family Phasmatidae; genus Clitarchus; species Clitarchus hookeri. The sequence continues at coordinate 89,752 of NQII01006384.1, forward strand.
AGCAGAGGCAAATAACTACCAGGCGCCAATCGCTGATATGCTTCCAGATGGTTCCCATGCTATACTAACATGGCTGGTGTAATGTAAATGGGCACATTGACATTATTTGGCATGGCAGTCTACCATCTGCAGAGGAAGTACCTTCTATCAAATTCACAACTGTCAACCAGGATAATATTCGTGTTCCGATGTCAACTCCCCACGCACTGACCTCTACGGCTGCTTGTGTAATACGCAATATGTGGCTGCAAAATATGAAGTGTGCCTTGCAGCTGACTACTACGACCATGGTGATAACTATGAGCAAGAATGTTTTTGTACTACCAACTGGAATGCAACAGTGTTAAAAAAACCTTATATGCCGAGAAAAAAAAACAACTATTTGTTCTGCATTTATAACAATAATTATTATAATATTTTAATAGCCATTACATGGAAATACATTATATACCTTCTTATAGAATAAAATTTGATGCATTTTAAGCACATAAGCCTTGTCACAATATTTCAAGCACTTATATCCAGGTTTGGCCGTAGTTAGGATTTTAGTTACAGGTTTAACAAAAAATATCAACAAACATTGTTACACATATTATTCTTGGTTCAATGGTTTATTTAGTTTGTAGTACTATACCAGTGGTTTTTAAATTGTGTTGATACATTTTTATAGTAAAAATCANTTCAAGCACTTATATCCAGGTTTGGCCGTAGTTAGGATTTTAGTTACAGGTTTAACAAAAAATATCAACAAACATTTTTACACATATTATTCTTGGTTCAATGGTTTATTTAGTTTGTAGTACTATACAAGTGGTTTTTAAATTGTGTTGATACATTTTTATAGTAAAAATAAAAATTGGAAAAACATTTTTTTTGTGTATTTAAGCAAAAACCGGTGAATTGTACCAATTTCGATTACCGGGTTGGCATATGTGTAATAAACATCCAAAATTAAATTAAATGACACCCCGTCCGTCTTTACCATGCAGATGATACTATGTTATCGCGTAGCTGATAGACTATAACAGGAGGACTGTTCAGCTGTACGTTTATCACGCCGGGCTTTCGCCACAGCGGTTATGGTTGGATTCCAGTGAGTCTGGTCCCTGATTTTAGAGTATAGAAAACATGACGCCACTGATTGGTTTACTCGGGACATTCCTGTTTCGCAAGTACCGTATTCCGGCGCATATTTACCTCGTGATTTGACTTCTGTCACGCTTCAAGAAGACGACTGACTGTTGCTCCACATAGAATGCAGTCACTTCGGTGGAAGTTATTATCATTACAATACTTACTACTGTTACTTACATCACCTAAAATGATTGTAAACACAGCACTCTTTCTTTCTCTTTGCCAACACAAAGAATATAAATAGATGAAGTCAGATATTTTTAATTTTTAAATGTACGCATACCTAACGAGAGAGATTCGTCACGTCATACACGAGCTTAAGTGCGCAAAGGAAGATATGTATAAATAATTTTCGAAGTAAATTTCCCGGTGCAATGGATATGCATAAATATCACTGGAGAGATAACTCCGGCAGTCATGATATAAGATTGAACAACAAACCTAAGTGTTGGAAGGTCTGTGAATATCTCTCAACTCAAACTTTTGATATACATGCAGTCCCAACAAAGAGCAGTCGCTAGATGATTTGAAATGTTACACTTTTCTGTAAATTAAATGATTTCACTAGTGTCTCACTGATTATAGTCCATTCACGGTTATTTCCACCTTTTTTTTAAATCTCTGCCAAAGTTATGCTTCCAGGCTATCCCTCCGCCTCACGGAAACAAAGCTAAACTATGTCTAGGAAATTACACCAAAGAGACATCGCACAGCATTTGTGCGCACTCTGTGTAATAATATTTTTCATGGAATTATTTCTTACTAGACGTTACCAACCCAACTTTTTTCTCAATGTTCAAATTCTTATTAATTAGGAATTAAATATTATAAAATATAGGTAAAATGTAAATAAAATATCAATTTAACCAATAATACAGTATATTTATGTTAACAGAAGTATAAAACCCTTACGACACGGCATATTTAGGAAATAACCAGACACGTCATACATGGGGTGGTTTCTCAAAGATTTATTTAAAAAGAGCGAAGAAACCTCCAATAGACTATACCAACGGGGTTCTAACATTCAGAGACTTGTTTTGAGTGAATATTGGGCGAGTATCAGTCCAGACCCGGTGACGCTTCAGAGGGAGAGGTGAACAGATGATTTCTCATTATTTTTCCTAGCCTGCCCTAGGTCTAAATAAGGAGCAGGAGGTCCAAGGTAGGAGTGGGACCTAAATGCGTCTTAGGACTGAGCCCCGTACGCTTAGGCATGTAGGAGATATATTAACTACAGGACAAGCGCATCGTGGGTTTTCTGGGATTGGGAGAACAAGGTTGCGATTGGGGATATTGTAACCCCCCTGGCTTACTGATAACACATGCTAAGAAGGTAGAGGAAGAAAACCATCTTGGAGCCTGTAAAAACCCTCGACAGAAAATAATTGCATAATTGCATATTACTTATGAAGCAGTAAATAGGTTTCTGCTACAGCAGAGGTTGGGAGATGATAATATTTATTAGAACGGTATTTGAAGCACTAGAAGAAAATTATGGATACGTTGGGGAGATGCGTAAGGCTAGACCTCATTCGCCATGCTTATTTACTGGTTTATTGCTTATTTTAGTTGTTTAGGGACACTTATTTTGAAACTACAACTATCTCTTCTAGCAATATACATTAGTCTGCAAAAAAAATTGTTTGAAAATCTATAATTATTTATGATGCATTAAGTGGAGAAATTTTTTAAATTTTGGATTGGTTCTCACTGTTTCACCATCACCAGATATCGCGTGGGTAATATATAGACACTCAATTTGAAGGCATCTTTGAAATATGAACATGCTTTTAAAAGTAATGTTTAGTTATTTCATCGCAAAGAAAGTCACGGCACTCAAACAGAAAATTCGTTATTGCGGATGGACGAAATTGCTGGTTTTGTTGGAGGTCGCCTTTTCCCGCAACTGAGCGCGGGGAAGAAGTGACAGGCGGCGCGCAACTCGCCCGTGAAAGCGAAGGCGGTCGCTTTCACGAGCCTGCCGGGTCGGAGGTCGGCCAGTTGGCCGCCCGCACCGTCTGCGCCGTGCATCTCCCGTGCGGCGAGGGAGGGCAGTGTTTCCTGTACTACCTTCACGGTCATCTCAACAACTTCAAAACACCTTTTTAGTTTATCTATGCACAGTTTCTTCACACTTTTTGAATCAAACCTTTGAAAGATCACCCCAAGTATAACGTGATTTTATGTTTCTTAAATATGCCACGTATCACACGCGTTTTATAGCTGTGATAACATAATTCCTTTTTTTTATTAAATTCATCTTTTAAGTATCAATATTTAATATATAAATTATTATATTTCATTTGTAATTAATATGAATAAAAACGGGAGAAAATATGAGCGTTGGTAATGCCTAGTAAGAAGTAGTTTTTATGCAAAATGTTATTACACTGAGCGCGCACGAATGCAGTGTATTAACCCTCTGGTGCAATTTTCTATGCTTTGTTTATATGAGGCGGAGGAATATCCTTAAAGGAGAACGTTAGAAGACTTCAGAAATGTTGGAAGTAACAGTTTGGCACCGAAAAATTTTCACCGCGAGGTCGCACTAGTGTAGCATGTGTGCCGGATGGTCCCGTTTTGTATTTAATAAAATGAGATAATTGAAATATTCATAAACTAAATATAGTTGCATAAAATATTCCGAATTGCATTATGTTAAAATTTAACTTTGTTCTTCACACTATGAATAGAAATATAACGAAATATAATCTCATGTTGTTAAATGTTCTGTCGTAAAACTGGATTTTGCATAAACATTGTATTACACAAAAATTTCTTTATAAAAAAAACAACCTAATAAAAAAACTATTCTATGAAAACTATAATAATTTCGTTTTTAATTAGCATTTTTATACTAAAAAGCGTGTTTACGAAGGTTAATTGCCAAACAGTAATATTTTTAATATTTACTCTTATAAACCATATTATAGAGCGTGAATAATAGTTACAAAATAAAGGTAATACTTAATAGTTTCCCAATGACAAGTATACATCACAATTTAAGGCAAATACAAACTTTTATACACAAAAATATAGAATTTCTCGATAAACCACCTTCGGCTCTCAAGACCTCGCTGTTAACAGCCACCCAAATCTCTTCACTTCACTTCAAAGCACCACCGGTTTAAAAGCTACATCTTTGGAACACCAGCGCACCTTACGGCGGAAGTGTTCACTATGCCAAGCTGTCGCATAAGAAAACTCGTTTTGTTCCTAACCTGAGTAGAATAAACCTTACCCAGAGTGAATTATTCTCCCACGTGTAAAACTTAAAACTTCCATTCATCGGTAGTCTGTTCACCGTTAATTGAGCAGTTTTGAAAGCCCTGCTTACGATGTATTTTTCTTCTCAAACTTTTATTATTTTACTAGATGTAAAATAAAAGTTTTCATGGGCCTGATCACTTTATCAATGCGCCGCCCAAGTGAAATCGCGGAATAGTTAGGAATGTAAATGTGTTACTAATGTGCAGTTTCATACTGTAATTAAATAAATACTAACTTTAGGGGCCGTTAATTAAAAAATTATGCTCGGAATACATCAAGTGTGGTGGCCAATTCCGAAAAGTCTTTTGTCCATTTTGCAAAACTTGTGGATGGTAAAACAAAGTGTAAGACCATATTTTAAAAGCCAATGCTTTTGAAATTTTTCCACGCATCAGTATTAATTATTAGATAATTGGTTTTTGATCAAGTTTATCTATGAAGATCGTAATAGTTTTCTGAAAAGGCTAAAACATCTTAAACAAGGAACTGTTTGTTACAACACATATGAAAAGAGACGTTTTAGAAATGTATGTTTAGGACATGAGATACTATGGAATAGTTGATCAAAGAGATATTATGGAAGTGGAGGGATAAAGAAACACCGGCGCCATATTATCAAAGGAGTATTTTTTTCCTGAACTAAGGGATACATTCATCCATCCCCAGTTTGTATAAAGCTTCAGAAGAAGATACATTTTAGAACTGCAGCAAACTGTCATTCTTAATTCTAAGAGGAAATAAGGAAGTTTTGGAAGTCATATGACGCATATTTACCGACAAAACAACGTCATTAATCCAATGGACCAAAATATGCATTTTGAAGGGGAAAAAAATTCGTTTTGGAATTGGCTGCCCTTAGTGCTAAGGACTATTTTATTGATTCGCTACCAACTTAACTGGGAGCCAGCATGTCAGTGTGTGTGACGTAGCATGTTTATAGTTGAAGGGAAATGCTTTTTTTTTCAAAAGTGCCCACCTTATCGTTAAAAGCGTTAATTAGTAGTGACAATAAATACATCAAGTGAAACGCCACCAATATTGCGAGATATCTCACGTGGCGAGTACTCCTGAGCTGAGCTCCGTGCGAGCTGTCCATGTATCTCCAACCACACTTGCAGAACGACTCAAGCGCTATCGTTTCACGCCCGATATGTGCAAACCAGAGGCTACTCTTCATTAAGCTACACGCATCAACATACTGCGCTACACAGGTACTACGGGAAGAAAGTCGAAGGTTCTGGACACGCAAGCCATTACGTAACAATGGAGCTGTTAGAGTTGACATGGGCAACAGAGACTAAACTTCTCGTAAAATAATAACTCAGGCTCAGGAAATATTTATATAAGTTTCATTTTTGTTTAGCTTTGCCAAACATTGCTGCTAAAGGTGGGAGTGGTCTAATTCACNCCGTGCGAGCTGTCCATGTATCTCCAACCACACTTGCAGAACGACTCAAGCGCTATCGTTTCACGCCCGATATGTACAAACCAGAGGCTACTCTTCATTAAGCTACACGCATCAACACACTGCGCTACACAGGTACTACGGGAATAAAGTCGAAGGTTCTGGACACGCAAGCCATTACGTAACAATGGAGCTGTTAGAGTTGACATGGGCAACAGAGACTAAACTTCTCGTAAAATAATAACTCAGGCTCAGGAAATATTTATATAAGTTTCATTCTTGTTTATCTTTGCCAAACATTGCTGCTAAAGGTGGGAGTGGTCTAATTCACCCCCCCCCCCCCATTTTNCCTGTATATAATCGAGATGACTTTGCAGTTAAAGAAGACATTATTACTTGTGTTGCCGTTATTAAAACTAATCACTTATGGTTAAAAAACGCAATCTTGTAAAAAATTTCTAAAGTGTGGATTTAGCAAAGCCGAAATTATGGGGCCACTAATTAAAAAAATATTATTTTACGAAGAAGTTAAGATCAGGAACTAATTTTTATGATTCGCTTACAGTATCAGTACAAGAAACCCATAATTGGTTTCGTTGCAATTCATATAGTTAGTGGTATGAAAATTTCTTAAGAGTGATGCTATTGATTTCAATGAAAGCTCTTAGATCCGCCGTCTTGAGTCTAACTCAGTGTAATCTCGTATCGGAAGTTTCAGCCGACAGCAGTTCGGTACTCTCACGCGCAGCAGCTGAAGAAGTAACTTCCTTCCCCAAGGCGGGGCCTTCTCGGCGCTTCATGCCTCAGCACTGTGTACAACCACGTGAAACGCAACAAAATAAACACATCGCGCGTCTTGCAACGTGCATTTCCATTCCTGATATTCATTTGCGTTCGTTTTGCATACGACACGAAGTAGCGTGCAGATTTCTAGATGTCTGATGTTTATTGGAAAGGTTGTGAACTATGTGCTTTGCTGTTTGTTTAAGAATATAATTTAAGAATAGTTTGATGTATAAACGTCAGTTTTAAGGTTTCATCTCTGCAAGATATTTTTTAGTATGTGAAAACAGTTAAAACGTGCGATAATATTTGGTGCTGAATATTCCATGATAGGAATTCTATAAATGTATAAGTAATAACATAAAATAACCACAGCTTATATTTCCGTGGCTGTTCATTTCACGAAAGTACTGTGTGTTGGTTAAGTGTCTTGCCCTTGGACGCTGTGTGGCATTTAAAACGCGTCTTTTTCGTCGTTAGCGCTGTATTTCCTACAACAAATTAAAATTTTCAAGAAGAAATTTATTTTTACTACAATAATATAACACAATTTGTTATTGAATAACTTGTATATATCACTAAAACAATGACTAAAAAAAGTGACCTCAACTATAATGTAAAGATAAAATTTATGAAATAACTCAAAATGTTATTCCTTTTTTTTTACACCTAAAATTGGTTAAATTCTATAAATAATTTGGAGGTAAAACCACATTAGTCGTACTAATATTCCAGGAAAACATTTACCAAAGTCGGCTTCATAAATTTGGTGTGAACGGTTAAGAAAATAAAATTATCACATATTTTGAAATGAAAAATTTTATTGTAGTATTTAATTTGTCATGTAATAGTTTTTCAGTTTTTTATGAACTTCATAATTCTACTGTATTTCAAAGTGAATGCTCAATGCAAATATAAAAAAAGTTAAAAAAATAAAACATTTTATTAGTATAAATGTGTATAGAAACAGTAGTATGATTTGGCCGATACGACACCATGGTCCAGGATCCGACTCCCAGGCTTTGAGTAAAGTTTCCCCTTTTTCCTTCAGAACTTCCCTTTGTCCCTCAAAATAGGTTATTTTCAATAGAATTTCCCTTTTTCCTCAGAACTACCTTTTCCCATCAAAACTGCCCGTTTTTTCCTCACAAAACTGCCGATTTTCTAATGTGCGAAAACGATACGTCCGATGCCTTTTTCATCCAATTCGGAGGAATGTCATTTCACCCTAAAAATCCCCATTTTCCTTTTAAATAATCTAATTTTTCTGGGCCCGGAGCCATTCTCCGGCTCCGAACAACATACTGTTTCCAAATCAGTCCCCTTCGTTCGACAGTCACCTAGGATTTTTAATTTCTACTAATCTATCATTCCACATTGCCATGTTGTTTCTAGAATTTTCCAGTTTAGGCTCTGTCATTCTACTTCATGCTGTGTCATTCAATGTCTACCATCTTAGATTCCATTTTTCATAGACACCTTCGGTCCACTCCACCACTTTGACATTATGCTCTGTCATTCCTTCTCACCTTGGTTGCCTGCTATTTTCTCAGTCACCTCGAACCACCATCTAGAATATAATTTCCCTACCTCCATCATTCCTTAAGCCACCTTCGCTCCATCCTGCTATATTAGATTTTATTCATGCTCTGTCATTCCACATCGATTTTTTCACCTGGTGATTACTCATTCTGTAACAAGTGCTTCACCATAGATTTCTTTGTACAACCTTACCATCTTGGTTCATCTCTCTATGGCCTCATTTATTATGATCTGTAACTGGCCATCTTAAGTTTCATTCTCCCCAACTAAGGTTGCATCACTACTATCTTCTCGCTTCGCAATTAATCACCTTCGTTCGACTCCACCAACTTTGATTGCATTACTTTCACCACATTAGATTATGTCATATGGCCTCGACATTTAACCATCGAAATCTTCCATATAGTTTGACATTAGTGTTTACTATATAAATAACTGCGATGTATTATAGTAGAACCAGTTGTGTAAAAATTGAGTACGACCTCTCTTTATCATATACGGCACTGAAGCATGTATGGAAGACATGGATCGGCCTTATTTTTCACTCCAAGTCACAGGGTCAAACTTTTATCTTTACAACATACTTCGAAGCTTGTCACGTCCAAACTACAGAGAATGTATAAAAATATTAAATCACTCTCATTTTTGGGCACTTCTTTTCATAATATGCCTCTGATACTATGTAATTGATAAGTACTTATATTCAAGCAAAATATTTTTCGACATAATTATTTTTTATTTTAATTATCCTGCTCAGTTAGAGTACTAACATGTAGTGGCATATCTGAAAACCCAGGCTATCATAAACCATATAACAAGGTAGCAGGCATGCTGGGACAGGGTACAACACCAACAAGAAATAAAACACTTGTTTATTCATTGGAAAACATATGTATTTTATCTAATTCAGACTGTAAACATTAAAAAAATTCCTTCATTGTCCACACCCTTCATGTAACCTGCTCACTTTTTACATAATGAATGTAATCTGCTCATATGCAGCACAAGACAGTGTACGCTATCAAGTGTCCAGTCAGAACCCTTGGCCATATATTTTTCTTCACATAGAAATGTTTTCTTNCAAGACAGTGTACGCTATCAAGTGTCCAGTCAGAACCCTTGGCCATATATTTTTCTTCACATAGAAATGTTTTCTTTCAAGGCTTCTACAGCCACTGGAATGCTGAAAACATTGTACAATGTTTCATCCGCAGTCTTAAATGTTCGTCACTGATAGCTTCATTCGAAGATTGATGCTTTTTGTAGGTACACTTCAGCCAAACATTATAAATAAGGGGACATTCTTCAACTTATTCTGTTATGTGATTGATTATCCTTTGCTTAATGTGGTTTAGGTAAGTGCATATGTATTTCGTACCAACAAAGTTATTTCTAATCACATAACATTTTTAAGTAGGCTTGAATGCCGATAGTTTCAAGAAGACTTCATTCGATGTGGTTTTAACAACTTCTAGTACAGGCCCGTTCTTAGCTGCTGAACCTCTTCCTTTGTAATTCTTCCTATGTTTCTTCAACTCATCACCATATTTAAACATAAACTTGAACTTGTTGCATTGTTGCATAGCACAGGAAGGTCCCTTCACACCAATATTTCTATTATGATTTTTATACATTGCCTGTAGGCAAATATATTGACACAGTAACTGCAATATGGCCTTTACAAAGTCATCGATGACAGCAATGCTGTAGGTGTACAATCCGAAGAATTCAATGGCCTAATTGGTAAGATGCTTGAAAAATAGTTGGTATGGTTGAGGTTATGCCTGAAGGACACTATGTTGGTGCTGCTGCTTCAGATGTCCCACCTGAAGAACTGGATGGTGCTGGGCCAAATTCAGACGATGCCACTGTTGCTAGAATGGACACCTTTGTCTCCATAGTATAATCCACTTGTTTCACGAGCTAGGGTAAAGTGTCTTCCACGAATGCCACTGTTAAACTAACCTAACTGAACCCAGCTGCTTATATACCCTCACATAGGTGCCATACTAGCAACTGTAACTCATTCATGCCATCTGTTCTACCAACTGACACCACACGAAATTTACTCACCGTCCATACCAAGTAACTCAAGTATACCTCAACCATTCAATCTACACTTACCTTACCATAAGTTTACATAATGCTCATACTTTATGCTCTACTGGTCGACACNCCTCAACCATTCAATCTACACTTACCTTACCATAAGTTTACATAATGCTCATACTTTATGCTCTACTGGTCGACACCAGCCAAATATTCTAGTCACCATACCACCATAGCAAGATAACATCCATTATTCCGTTAACACACCAAAAACCCCAACCATCATAACTGAAGGGCACCAAGCATCTATAAAGCTGATATCACCTCCTAATATNTTAACACACCAAAAACCCCAACCATCATAACTGAAGGGCACCAAGCATCTATAAAGCTGATATCACCTCCTAATATAACACATATTCCATTTGTTCTAACAACAGACACCAAGCATACTTACCATCATTACCACAAACTATAACTCAAGTATAACTCAACCATTCGTCCACACAGACGATACCAAGTAAACATGCAGCCCGTACCAGGGAGCACAATCAACTTCTTCCCAAACCATACATCATACCGACCGACACCAGTTAATAAAACTATCACCCATACCGAACTCTTTAACTCAAGCATGCCTTAGTATTACAGGATTCACTGGCACACACATACTGTCCACACCATCTAACAAACACCGACAATCAACAGACAGATCTGGTGGAAACTGTGCAACCTATCATACAAACAATACCATCCATCATAACATAAGTGTAATAAAAAACAATATAGTTCAGAGCAAACAATAACACAAGCATTTCTACCATATGTCAAACTACCATTACCGTCAAATTCCAGACTATCATAAATACAATTTCCTATAAACCATGAAAAATTCTAATCAACTATGCCACCCAGAACACCAATCACACAGTCCATCATAGCTCGAGTGTACCAAGCAACTAAGATAGTTGAGACCAGGGAACCTAACACCCATTCCATTTGCTCTACCGACTGACACAATGCATATATTCACACCTACACCAGCCACTATAAACCAAGCATACCTCAACCATTTTGNAAACCTAACACCCATTCCATTTGCTCTACCGACTGACACAATGCATATATTCACACCTACACCAGCCACTATAAACCAAGCATACCTCAACCATTTTGTACACACATTCCATACCAAAAAAAATATACCTATTGCCTATACATTCTGCTCTAATAAGAATAATATATTTCGCAACATACTACCCAACATACCATACAATCCACAGAAACGAAACAATACATACAAAAATCACAAGTCTAACATGTTTGTCATAACACCATCACCAGCACACAAATGCCAAACATTCAAGATGTATACCAACCAAACATAGCAACAAACAAACCAGACAAACAACAAGCTCATTATACAAAATTATNAACATTCAAGATGTATACCAACCAAACATAGCAACAAACAAACCAGACAAACAACAAGCTCATTATACAAAATTATCTATACCAATAACCATGCCAACAACCATACCCCCAGCATACTAAACCAAATACAAATAACCCTTCTAGCCAGCAATACTTTATCAATTACAACCCAGCATAAATCAGTCACATTACCCACACATACATCATTATAAGCAATACAGTATGCCATACAAACAACTTATTTCATACTACTCATACCAACTGACAAACAACACCAACCAAAGAGACCATACCAAACATATCAACCCCAACAAACCCGCCAATTATAAAAACCACCCATACCATTAATCATACCATCCAAAACATAGTAGGTGACATTCCTCCAGCATACCAACCCACCATCCACATGGAAACCATTCAGATATACCGACCATCCATAATAATAACTGCACTGTCAAAACCTGCCAGGTACCATACCTCCAGTATGTCAAATAATTATATCTATATCACCAGTGGTGTTGAATACAATTCAGATCATACCTTACACCATAACACTAGCTTACCACAATGTTATCTGAATAAATCCATCAAACACATCAGAAAACCATACCAACTAAATTCAACACGAAACCTGTTGGATACACAAATACCTAGAAGACAATAGCATCCAAAGCAAATGTATCATCTGCTTTAAACTCATACAATTTCACCATAACCATGCCACACACACGTTTTTTTACATTCAATTGATTGATCTCGACGATAGCTGTTGACTAAAACTTAAACAAGCGTCATAGCTACTCCGCATCAAAAGTTATTCTACGAGGAAATTATGAGACGCGGCAAAACTAACTCAAAATGGCGGTGCCCCCACCCCCGCCGCGCGTGATGCTTCGTAGTCCTCACTCAACGTAACAAATTATTTGATCCTTTGGAAATCGATAGGTGTAATTGAATGTTAAATGTATACGATAGATTTGGAGCTGCAATGCCAAACTGAATCCCCTGATTTGGTTATAATTAGATATTCTGGATTGCCTACTATGGTTGCAAATTTAAAGACGTATTCACTTAAAAAAATTGTAAACTTAACACAATGTCGGCCTATACTCGTAAAAAAGCCAAGTCGAAATACAAAAATCGTATACGGTTGGAAAGAGCATCTCAAGAGCAATCTAGTGATACCCTATGATCGAGTGAAGCGATGCCGGGAACGTAAAACGTAGACGTATTCACTCAAAACAAACGGCCGTGTCCCCGACACAGAACCACCCATGTTTTTTTTATGAGTATACATGAAGAACAGATATACACAAGTACTCGTTGGAGATAAAGTTCAGTGTAAGCTGTGAGGTTGTAATAACTTAAACTATACATATACACATACATTCTCAGTATAGCTGATGGAATGGATTTCTATTAAACTTATATTATTATTTACCAAATAAAATTCGAGAACTTTGATGAAATAAATTCTTTCGTCCTGAGAGTACTCTATGAATCAAATCGAAAAGACTGTATGACTAATTTTACTGAATTTTCTATAAACTGGATAGAAAATTGCATGCTGCNTATGAATCAAATCGAAAAGACTGTATGACTAATTTTACTGAATTTTCTATAAACTGGATAGAAAATTGCATGCTGCTTGGGTCGCAAATTAAAAAATGGTTTTTTTTCCTACCTGGATACCTAAGGTTAGTTAAAGTGATGACTTTGGCAACGGAATATGTATATACAGGTAACTGCATGTTCTTGAAAAAAGATCAAAAGATTATTTGGTCTCAACAGGAATCACTTTGGCAGTGTCGTATCTGCTTGGAAACGAAGCAAGCTACCGATGGTGTAAAATAGAGTGCGAAGNTATGAATCAAATTGAAAAGACTGTATGACTAATTTTACTGAATTTTCTATAAACTGGATAGAAAATTGCATGCTGATTGGGTCGCAAATAAAAAAATTGTTTTTTTTCCTACCTGGATACCTAAGGTTAGTTAAAGTGATGACTTTGGCAACGGAATATGTATATACAGGTAACTGCATGTTCTTGAAAAAAGATCAAAAGATTATTTGGTCTCGACAGGAATCACTTTGGCAGTGTCGTATCTGCTTGGAAACGAAGCAAGCTACCGATGGTGTAAAATAGAGTGCGAAGNACAGGAATCACTTTGGCAGTGTCGTATCTGCTTGGAAACGAAGCAAGCTACCGATGGTGTAAAATAGAGTGCGAAGAATATGCCTATAGCTTCATTGATTACCTATCATTAGATGGGGGGAAAAGGTGGTGTTTCATGGTAAAACTTTTAAAAATAACTATTAATAAAGGGTGATGTATACAGGGAAAATGTCCGAAAGAACTAACCCCTGAACAGCTATGGTATAATGAGTGTGGTATGCTATTTTCTAGAAGCAATCATTTTAATATACAAGACTTTAAAAATCATAGACAGGCAGTATCATATCGTCTAGCTTTCAGGATTGTAATGTTTGGTAACAATGGCAGTGTTGTGTCTGTTTGTTTGATTTGTCTATGCAAACTGTATGATATGCTGGTATGGATGCCAAGTATATGGTTCTAATAATTTTTTTGCAGGAATGGTTGGTAGGTGTGTTCTGATAGTATGACCAGGGGGTATCGTCAGATGGAATGTTCTGTTTATATAGACTGTTAGTATCGTTAGTCAGAATGATTGGTTTAAATATTAAGGGTCCGATGGATGATATGATATATATGTACGGTGTGTTGGTTTTCTGGTATTGTCTGATGATAAGGGCTTTGCAAATTGATGGTATGGCCTGTGCAAATAGGCTGTGTGGTGTGTTAAGGTCTGCGAGTATTGGTGGTTAGAATGTTTTATTCTGAAACAATTGTTTTGTGGGTCGGGTGGTATGACTTATTGATGACATTTCATAATGACTGGTTCTCTGGCGAGCTTATACTGTATGTGTTGATGGTATTATCTGGTCATGTGGTCGTTATTACGTGTTGAAAAAGTTTGTGAGAATACCTTGCTGGAATATTTCATAGGAATGTCTGTATGGTGGCTTAGTTGGCATGGCTGGTAAGAAAGGAACTGTTTAGCATAGCCGATATGGCCTAATGGAATGGACTGTAGGCAGTGACTGATGTTATGGTCTGTCCATGTGTTCGGGGCATCACAAGATAGAGAATTTTGGTCGGAACAATCTGTAGGAACAGCTGGTTGGCATGTTTTTGGCAGTGTATATGTTATGACATCAAATATTATGAGATAGTTAAAAAATTATTAGTTGGAGAGTTAGTCGTTCGGGGTGTGTAGTTGTTTGATATGGTACTAATGATGGTTGGGTGGTAGGGAATGCTAGTCGGCAAATTTAATTAATATTATGGTGTTAGTGATGAGGACCTTGTTTCTAACAAATTAAACATTGTCCTAACAGACTGCAGAAAATTTATAAATAATTTAAAAATGGTAATGTTTTTCTTATTATGGNCAAATTAAACATTGTCCTAACAGACTGCAGAAAATTTATAAATAATTTAAAAATGGTAATGTTTTTCTTATTATGGTAGAGATATGACAGTATTGAGAATGTACATGGTGAGACTATGCATAACCTTGTCGCTGTCAGGTTTCTTGGAGTGATACTATAAAGAGACATTCTAAATCCTGCAGTGCTGGTTATCTGCAACAGCAACAGAGCGCCTCTCCGCACGCTCTGCACTACTCTCCGCATGCTCCGCACACCTGTCTGCACCCTCTGCATCCCACTACGCTTATTCGCACACCGCTCTGAACACTCATACTTATTCCAGACAACAAACAAATTAAAATTGTATTCAGATCCTCCAGTGAGCCAACTCCTTAGTGCTGATTCCACAATGCTGACACCACTGAGCTGACTCCATTTGGCTGACTCCACTAAGTTGACTACACAACATTGTACTATCTGCATATGCAAACTTTCATCTGCCAAGAAACCATGCTTATCAGAAACCAGGTTATGTATGCTCCTGATCTTTCTCCTGCTCTTGCTCCTGCTCCTGAACATTCTATGTAAAATATGCAACAAGCAGAAGAAAATGTTATTCAGTTCATCCAGTGGGATATCCGGGTTCCTGTGCGAGTTGTCCACGGATAGGCCAATAATAGTTCGCATATCGCGACATGACCACCTGCTACAAAACGCCAAACGTTGTATTATTGTAGGAAATTCGAATTGCTGTAAGGCATTGTGATGTAAAAATTTTTGGAAGAACTTAATGGTAAATGTTTTTAAAATGTGTTCTTATACTGAAATCCTTAGAGCAACCAAAGTACCAGCACCTGTCACACATACTACAAGCTGTAGATGTTATAGAAATAGAACATTTACATTTAATTATAGTTGCAAAGTTTTGCCTCCAATAAAGCTAGTCCAAATCCGGTATTAATTTTTTGTTGGTGTTGCATGTGAGAAGCAGAAAATAATAAAAAAAAACATTTTGGTATGGGTAGACAAGTTGCAATTTTCTACCAGAATTAAAAGTTATTATGATTGTTGGGTGATNAAAAAAACATTTTGGTATGGGTAGACAAGTTGCAATTTTCTACCAGAATTAAAAGTTATTATGATTGTTGGGTGATAGGGTTATTTAGGATATTTTAAAATACTTCCTGACTGCTTTATGGGGGATATACAGCTAGTTTAATTGTATTGTACGCATACCTATTATGTTGATATAACATAATCTAATAACATACTTGGTTGGTTTGGTGGTATGAAAATATTGTAGCTTCGCTGGTGTGGCCAGAATGGTTTAACTATATGATTAGTTTGTAAGAGAGGGGCAGAATTCTTTGTTAATAAGGTTGGTTAGTACTATTAGATTGTATAATAATATGTTGGAGTGGTATTTGGGAATTATTCTGTATGGGTATCATACATGATTATAGTG
Organism: Clitarchus hookeri; assembly: GCA_002778355.1. Taxonomy (NCBI): domain Eukaryota; kingdom Metazoa; phylum Arthropoda; class Insecta; order Phasmatodea; family Phasmatidae; genus Clitarchus; species Clitarchus hookeri. The sequence continues at coordinate 106,290 of NQII01006384.1, forward strand.
ATGGTATGGGTTTAAAGATAAAATGGTTCGAATTTATGATTGGAGTATATTATTGACTGTACTGAGGGTATGACTTGAACATACATATATATGACTGGCGAGGTTATATGAAATGGCAGTCGATAAGATAGTCAATATATTTGACTGCTATTATTGGTTAGTATGTCTGAGGTTGGTGTTTTATATGGTCTGTATTGTTAATAGCATGGTTGAGGCATGCTAGGTTTTGAGCAGATGATACATTTGGTTTGGATGCTATTGTCTTCAAGGTATTTGTGTATCCAACAAGATCCGTGTTGAATTTGGTTGGTATGGTTTTCTGGTGTGGTTGGTAGATATATTATGATGACATGGGGGTAAGCTAGTGTTATGGTGAAAGGTATGATCTGAATTGCATTCAACACCACTTNAGATATATTATGATGACATGGGGGTAAGCTAGTGTTATGGTGAAAGGTATGATCTGAATTGCATTCAACACCACTGATGATATATATATATAATTATTTGACATACTGGAGGAGTTGTACTTGGTAGGTTTTGCCAGTGCAGTTATTGTTATAGATGGTCGGTGTACTTGAATGGTTTCCTGGTGGATGGTGGTTTGGTATGCTGGAGGAATGTCACCTACTATANTATAGATGGTCGGTGTACTTGAATGGTTTCCTGGTGGATGGTGGTTTGGTATGCTGGAGGAATGTCACCTACTATATTTTGGATGGTGTGATTAATGGTATGGGTGGTTTTTATAATTTGAGGGTTTGTTGGGGTTGATATGTTTGGAATGGTCTCTAGGCATTATGGTTGGTGTTGTTTGTCAGTTGGTATGAGTAGTATGAAATGAGTTGTTTGTATGGCATACTGCGTTGCTTATAATGATGTATGTGTGGGTGGTGTGACTGTTGTATGGTGGGTTGTGATTGATACAGTACTGCTGGACGGTAGGGTTATCGGTATTTGCTTTGGTATTCTGGAGATATGGTAGTCGNGGTTGTGATTGATACAGTACTGCTGGACGGTAGGGTTATCGGTATTTGCTTTGGTATTCTGGAGATATGGTAGTCGGCATGTTTATTGTTATACATATTGGTATAATTAACTTGTTGTTTGTCTTGTTTGTTGGTTGCTATGTTTGTTTGGATTTGCATCTGGAAAATTTGGCACTTGTGTGCTGGTGATGATATTATGGCAAAAGTGTTAGAGTTGTAATTTTTGTTTTGTATATTTTAGTTGGCGTGGACTGCGTGGTATAGTTGGTAGTACATTGTAAAGTGTATTTTTCTGGTGACAGTCGGTAGAGCAGATGGTGCGGATAATAGCTTTATGTATTGTAAGGCCTGTGTGTACTCAATGGTTGAGTTATGCTTTGGTTATAGTAGGTGGTGTGTGTCTGAGTAGGAGTACTGACAGTCCGTAAAGCAAATGGAATGGGTTTTAGGTTATGGACCGGTCTCATCTGTATAGTTGCTTGGTACACTCGAGCTTTGATGGTCTGTATGATTGGTGTGCTGGGTGGCATAGTTGATTAGAATTTTTCTTGGGTTATAGGAAATTGTATTTTGGATATTCTGGTGTTAGACGGTAATGATAGTTTGACATATGGTATAAATGCTTGTGTTATGGGTTAGTCTGAATTATTTTATTGTCAGTGTATGTTAAATGTTATGGACAGTATGTGGTGGTCTGCGAGTCATGTAATGCTAAGACATGTTTGAACTAAAGTGTTTAGTATGGGTAGTCAGTGTATTTGAATGGTGTCGGTCGGTATGGTTAATGGTATGGGAAGATGTTTATTGTGTCACTGGTAAGGGGGTTTTGATTGTTTGGTATGGTGTGTGTGGACGAATAGTTGAGGTATGTTTGTGTTTTAGTCTGTGGTAATGTTGGTAAGTATGCATGGTGTCAGTTGTTAGAATAAATATAATGGGTGTTAGGTTAGGGGGTGATCTCAGCTTTATAGTTGCTTGGTACACTTGAGTTATGATGGTTGGTGTTTTGGTGTGTTGAGTGGTATGGTTGCTTGGCATGATGGGGTTTTTCTTTGTTTGTAGAAGATCGGGTGTTGGGTGGCCCGATATGACCTGTGTTATAATGGATGGTAAGGTTGTTATCATGTAATGGTGACTTTTATATTTGGCTGGTGTCGATCAGTAGAGCAGAANGTTATAATGGATGGTAAGGTTGTTATCATGTAATGGTGACTTTTATATTTGGCTGGTGTCGATCAGTAGAGCAGAAAGTATGAGCAGTAAGTAAACTTTTGGTAATATCAGTGTGGATTGCATGTTAGAGGTATGTTTGTGTTATAGTAAGTTATATGGATGGTGAGTAAACTTCATGTAGGGTCAGTTGGTAGAGCAGATGACATGCATGAGTTACAGTGGCTAGTATGGCATCTGTGTGAAGCTATATAAGAGGCTGGATTCCCGTTAGGAAGGTTAGTTTGTCAGTGGCAGTCGTGAAAGACACTTCACGTCAGCTTGTGAAAGCAAGTGGATTTTATTATGGAGACAAAGTTTGCCAGACCAGCAACAGTGGCATCGTCTGCGGTTGGCCCAGCACCATCGAGTTCTTCAGATGGGGAATTTGCAGTAGCAGAACCATCATAGTCTCCTTCATGCATGACACCGGCCACGCCATCGACTTCTTCAGGCGTCACACCAATAGGACAATAAAATTCTTCAGATTGTACACCTATAGCATTGCTGTCATTGATGACTTTGTCAAGGCTCCATTGCCGTTACTATGACAAGATATTTGCCTATAGCCAAGGCACAAAGAAGCATGAAATAAATACTTGTGTGAAGGGACCTTCCTGTGAAATGTAGTATTGAATAAAATGCAAGCCACTGTTTAAACGGGACAATAAACTGAAGAGACATAATAAGAATTGTAAAGTAAGAGGTTCAGCAGATAATAACTGGCCTGTACTAGCAGTTGTTGAAANCTGAAGAGACATAATAAGAATTGTAAAGTAAGAGGTTCAGCAGATAATAACTGGCCTGTACTAGCAGTTGTTGAATCCACATCGAATGGATTCTACTTAAAACTATCGGCATTAAGAGGTACTTAAAAAGTTTATGTGATTGGAAATAACTTTGTTGGTACACATACCTTAATCACATTGAGCAAACGATAATCAATGAAATAACATAAGAAATTGAAAAAGGTGCCTTTAAATATAATATTTGGCTGGAGTGTTATTACGAAAAGTCTCAACCTTCGAATGAAGCCATCAGTCGACGAGCATTTAAGACTTCGGATGAAACATTGTCCAATATTTGCAGCATTCCAGTGGCTGTAGAAGCCTTGAAATAAAACGTTTCTATGTGAAGAAAAATATATGGCCAAGGGTTCTGACTGGACACTTGATAGCGTACACTGTCTTGAGCTGAATATGAGCAGATTACATTCATTATGTAAAAAGTGAGCACGTTACATGAAGCGTGTGGACAATGTAAGGATTTTTTTATGTTTGTAATCTGAATTATATAAAATACATATTTTTTCCAATGAATAAACAGGTGTTTTATTTCTTTTTGGTGTTGTACCCTGTCCCAGCATGCCTGATACCTTGTTGTATGGATATGATAGCCTGGGTTTTCAGATATGCCACTACATGTTGGTACTCTAAGTGAGCAGGATAATTAAAATAAAAAATAATTATGTCGAAAAATATTTTACTTGAATATTAGTTCTTAACAATGATATAATATCAGAGGCATATTATGAAATGAAGTGCCCAGAAATGAGAGTGATTTAATATTGTAATACATTCTCAGTAGTTTGGACGCAACAAGCTTGGAAGTATGTTGTTGTAGTGATAAAAGTTTGACCCTGTGACTTGGATTGAAAAATAAGGTCGAGCCATGTCTGTCCATACATGCTTCAGTGGTTTATATGATGAAGAGTAGTCCTACATAATTTTACATGTCTGGTCCTGCTATAATATACTACAGTTATTTATTTAGTAAACACTAATGTTATTTTATATGGAAGATTTCTATGGTTAAATGTCGAGGCCATATGCCATTTCCAATGGTGGTGGAAGTAATGTCACCCAAGTTAGTGGAGTCGAACGAAAGTGTTTAATTGGGAAGCATGATAATAGTAGTGATGCAACCATATTTGGGGAGAATGAAATTAAAGATAGCCAGTTACAGAGCATAACAAATGAGGCCGTACACATATGAAGCAAAATGGTAAGGTGGTGTAAAGGCGTCTATGATGAAGCACTTATGACAGAATGAGTTATCACCAGGTGATAAAATTGATGTGGAATGACAGAGCATGAATAAAATATAATATAGCAGTGTGGAGCGAATGTGACTAAATGAATGATAGAGCAGTAGATAATAGAATTTAAGATGGTGGTTCGAGGGAACTGAGTATATTGCAGGCTACAAAGGTGAGAAGGAATGACAGCATGATGTCAAAATGGTGGAGTGAAACGAAGGTGACTAAGAAAAATGGAATCCAAGATGGCTGATATGGAATTACAGGGCATGAGATAGAATGACATAAGAATGAACTGGAAAATTAAAGAAACAACATGTATCCTATATGACAGTCGAACTAAAGTAAGTAATTTTGGAAACAAGATGGTGGTCGGAGATGGAGAGTGTCTCCTGGCCCTAGAAAAAGGAGGCGATTTCGAAGGAAAATGAGGCTTTTTGAATGTGAAAAAAGATCCCCTGAATTTGATGAAAGGGTCCTTGGTGGGATCGTTTTTGCACATCGGAGAATCAGTGCTTTTTGAGTGGAAAGAGGCTAATTCTGAGGGAAAAAGTGAAATTTTGAGGGTAATTGTAGGAAATATTGTGTATTTTGAGGGAGAAACGAAAGTTCTGAAGGAAAATGGAAATTTTTCTCAGAGCCAGGAAGCTGGACCCAGGTCTCTGCCGTTATATCGGCCAAATCATACTACTAGGACCCTATAACTTTGGAGACCCTGCGGGATATATGTTACACCTCTGCGGAGTTACCATATAAAATTCCATAGTACTTTGGTATATAATGTGTCAATCTGGCAAGGTTACAAGAATCGGGAGTGGTACATTTTTAGAGTGCACTGACCCGCATTTATTTGTTCTATAAATAAAATGAACAGTGAAAGCCAAGTAGTGTTGCCAACAACAGTTACAAAATTGAAACATCAGCAGGTTGTACCCACGTGAGGCAGGACAAACACGATGAAATAGAAGGACGCTGTCGATATGTGGAGTTGGTTGGCCTACGTACGGAACAAGTCCGCCGTTCCTGGATAGCCTAAAATGTTCTTACTTGTCGTTATATATGGGGAAATGATGAAGTCTGCATTGTCACAATCACCGAATAGTAACGCCCAAAACACTGAAAACTTTTTGCCAAGTTTACGACACGCCTACTATTACTTTAAGAACATGCTATAGTTGGGCTTAAAAGTATTGTTGTCGCTGATCAATATTTAATTAGAAGTTGTTGCATATAACATATGTTTAAAACATAAACAAGAAACCTTATTGTAAAGTTTTGGGTGGTCATAACAACGGAATAGTAATTAAAATCAGCTTTAACTTCATCACAGCATTCCATCTCCTGCCTAATTCTCAGATGTTGGTAACAGTGGGGTGGCTGAGGGAGGTAGGAGAGGTGGCCAAGAGTAATAGTTAAATTATGATGAGGATGAAAGGAAATGTTATAACTCCGAGAGACAGTATTCCTCCCTCCATTTAAGGCAATGTTCGCCATCATATCCGTATGAGAATCTTTAAAACGCAAACTATCGTCCTTCAAGTTTTAGATCGAGCCGATGACCTCAGCGGCAGGAGATCGTCCTGCCAAAAAAAAAATATACAGCAGATGTAAAACTACCAACTTCGACAGTGGCACTAAAATATATTTCTTAAGTTAAGTGGCAGTATTGTAAACGAATTAAATTTATAATTTAATGATGATCTGTCCACCTCTTTTTGCTGAAATATATAAGCCTAAAGGAAAATTAATCAACCAAAGATAAGAAAGAAATATTCTCAAGTACTGTAACAATGCAAAACAGACAACAACAATGTTAAGGTCCTCTCTACTTACAGACATATCTCAAATAATGAAAATTAAAAATAATAATATAATAGAACATGGAAGTTCATGTACTATGTTTACTGCCAAGTGCCAAGAAGCCAGTTTAAAGCCAGATTTATTAATTAATTTATTATTTTGTGCACACAAACAGCCTTTTTATAAGATAGCACAGGAAGTGAATTGAAAGGTTGCACATGCAGGAACTGAACCAGCATTCATCTGGAGCGGGAGTGGGATAACCACTTTGGGGAAAAAAAACATCCCCAGTGCATCCGGTCTGAATCGAGCCTATGACTTCCCGAATGCGAGTTATACACGCTACCGTATGACCAAACACTCTCGTTTAATGCTCGCCTGTACAAAACTCTGGTTTTATAAGGGTGTTTACGTAATGTTTCAACACTTGTGTGGCATGCCCGGTCACCTGATTTCTTGCACACAAGACATTTGCGGGACAAGACGAAACGCTAGCTTCCAACGCGTCTAAGCGTTGTTGATTTGGACCATTATTTGCGACAACCAGGAGTGAAAATTGTAGCAGGGTAAAATATATTGTTTGTTCGATACCATGTTCAACCGTATCGACGCATGTACACCGGCACAAGGTAATCCGGTAAGGTTATAAAGACGCCTATCTTCTAGGCTGTAATTGGGAGGACCATTGTACTCATGCTGTGAAACTGTACTCACTTCTTTCTTTTGTTTGAACAACCACACCAACACCATTTGTTTTGAATTCAGCTGCTTATTTTTGATATGCAAATTTTAAATTAAGTGAATATATTTAACAACTACATCCCTGGACCAGTCATTGGTTTTTGTCATACACACCACTCATGAAACAGCCATTAAGTATTTTCTGAGTACGTCTTCAAATACGGTATCAACATTTTCAAAGTCTAACCTTATATTGTTAATCTACTCGCAGATTTGCATCCACCAAGAAGGCACAATTCTATAAGGCAAATTCAATTTCAGGATTGCTTGTGGAGGGGGAGGGGAGTGGAAAATCTCAGGAAAGAATGCTGCTTTCTGTTTCTAAGCTATAGTAATAAATTATTACTGAAACACCAGGACCAGCAAATAATGATGGGGAGCATGGAAGATGTTTTCATTACGGCTGCAAAATATGGATAACCACAATATTGAATATTTTATCGCATTAGGTTTATGCGGGTTTCCCAAAAGTCCACAAAGACTCACATATATCATACTAAATATACAAATATACTGTAAAAATAGTAGCCTAATAGTGGCAAGAAAAAATTGAGGATAGTTCCCGAATGGAAAATACACTAATTTGCAAAAAACTGTTCACCCTAAAGGTTCCATCTCAGGGACACGTAAATGGGTACTGTACAGGACAAGGTAGTTATTGGTTGGACTTTTTGGAAGACAGTGGAACATGAAGAAGTAAAGTTTTTATATTAATTCTCGAGAACTACTCAACCGATTCCTATAATATTTGGCGTATATGTTATACTGTTTCAGGGCACGTTAAAACTTTAAAATTAAATAGATAAAACTTTTTTTCAAAATGGCGGCCATATAAATATTGTATGGCTTATTTGTTATTTCTACCTCAACATTTGACCAATTTCTAACAAACTTGGTACGCTGAAAGTATATGTTACGAGTATCAAACGTGTCAATACATAGCTTATTTCTCCGCCATTTTGTAAGATAACACAAAATGGATAATTTGTTTATATTTCATACTTTGGAAAAAAAATCTACCTATTGTTTCCAAATATGGCAATTAAGTGATAGTACAGGAGACCATGTAAACTAACATTTTTTAGTGGGTCAGACACTTATTTTTAAAATAGTGGCCATATAAATATTTTAGATAACTGTGATATATCTGCGAAACCATGTAACAAATGTCAACTTAACTTTGTATGCTAGAAGTATTTATCACAATCATCAAATGCATCTACCCAGAGCCTTTTTCTCCTCAATTTTGAAATATATAGGTACACGAATAAATAAAGTTTTGTCATATCTTGAGAAACAGTCAGTTGTTACGTACCTCATTTGATATACCAGTAATATTGTGGTAGATTATGTAAAGAAACATGTTTTACGTGGTTATAACTTTTAATTTTTTCAAAAATCACTATAAAATAAGTATTTTAATTTAGTATAGAATGTGCCAATACATAACCGCCTTGTTCTCTATTGATGAAGATAGCGCCACATGAGAAAATTGTGGGACCAATCAACCGATTCCCGCCAAATTTTGCACACAAGGAGTGCTACAGTAGGCCACGTAAACTTATGCATTTTAACTGTGTGTGCCTGGCATGATTTATAATATGACTATATATAAATATTCTAGATGAAGTTAATTATATCAATTAAATAATTTGACAAATTCTATTTAAAATTTGAAAAGCTGTCAGTATCAATTAGAAGCACTAAATATTCTTATACACACCCTCTTTAGCCGCCTTTTTGGAAGATAGTGCCAGGAGTAAAAATGTAACATTTATGCTATATCTCGGGAACCAACCAACTAATTCTCACCCAATTTTTCACTTACAGTAGGCCATGTTCGCTTACATGATTTAAATTGATCAAATATTTTTTCAAAATGGCGACAATATAAATTGTATAGATAAGTTCGTTATATTTATTAAATAATTTAACGAAAATTCAACAAAACTTTAANTGGCGACAATATAAATTGTATAGATAAGTTCGTTATATTTATTAAATAATTTAACGAAAATTCAACAAAACTTTAACGCTTACAGAATATATTAGAATATTCACACGTGTCTACACAGACCCTGTTTTTTGGCCAATTTTCCTGTACCGCCAAATGAGTAACCAGAACTTTTATGCAATATCTCGGGAACCAGTCAACCTATTTTCACCAAATTCTGCACACAATTAGTGCTGCGGTGGTTATGTAAAATTACATAATTTAATTGTCTCCCAAACTTGTTTTGAAAATTATTTTCCTATAAATATTTGAGGTTGGGAATCCTATTCTACCAAAACTTGAGACTCATTACAAGTGAAGTTGATGCTCCGAATTATACTTTCGTAAATCAGTTAGTTACACGCCATTTTATGGCAAGAAGTGTTTTGGGTTATAGTCCCGGGTAAGACACGCGTGTATTTGTAACTGTCCCTCTAGTATTGGATTTGCTTCTGGTTTAATCTTTAAAGATATCGCTGCCAAAGAGACGTCGACCCACGTTTCAACTAACTTTTTAAGAACTTCGTCAAAATTATTTACATCCATGTAGAGGAAAGAAGGCTCTTTAGTTACATTGGAAACTTCTTGTTACAAGTTTGATTGCATATAGTGTAAATTGTCACAATTGTTCACGTCCTCTCTTTCTCATACATTCAGACACACATATAATGAAGCACAAAGAGATAGCGAGAGAGAGAGAGAGAGAGAGACAAATAGAGAAGGGCTAAAGAAGGGTAACTGAAGATGTTTTAGAAAAAATTTCCTATAAAGAACTGCGGCATTTGAAAAATAAAGCAGGGATGGAAATATGGGGTGTGGAGAGGGGGGGGGATGATTTCCAAACAAGTAGCGTAGCACATCAATTAGTAGAAGTCAGGGGACAGCAATGAAGCCAGCTACAACTCATGTAGTCTGGCGATGCGGTCTGTTCAGTGCGGCGTGCTTGGCTGCAGCAACAAAACAAAAAGCAGCGGCGGCGCGGCCGGAAGAAAAGCAAAACGAAGGAAAGGCTAGCGAGTGCGTCGCTGCGGCCCGGAAATGACGTCAGGCGAGCAAAAACCGCGAGGATAACGTCTTTCGTACCGCTCGTGCGGGTACTGCGCTACGAGCGGACGGTGCCGCGAGACGAGTTCCACACGGCGAGTATTATCCTGCATTGTCCTCCGTTAAGACGGGACAACAGGCAAGAAGCTCACGCATGCCGGATGCGTCAGCATCTGCTATCACACGCATCTCACGTCGAGTATATCTGACGTTGGCACAATAAAAGGCTCGCCAATGTCTAGCGTGTGCACGGAACGTGGACATAGTAATAATAATAATGAGCGAGGTAGCACATTGCCAAAACATTATATTCGCATTCGGGAGGACCCGGGTCCGATTTCCGGTACGGCCATTCTAATTTCGGTTTTCCAGTGTTTTCCGAAATCACTCCAGGCCAATTCTGGGTTTGTTCCTTACTAGATACCCGGTAATAATCCTTAACCCTTCCGCAATCTTTAGTGTTCCCCTACAAAGGTGTCGCTTTTAAGACGGGGCACACAAAGCACCGAATAACATTTTAAAAATGTCTTCATTTACTTACAGGCTAACATACTCATTCTAATGGGCAATAATACAAAAAAACATTGGTAAATATATGGGATGAAGATGGAAAACTAATGAAAAAATATCCGGAATTTATCTGGTCCGGATTGAACACTCAAATTGCAAAGGCCACACAGACCCTATACTGCACGACGTAAGCGTTACGTAAATATGTCAGTGTATCAGGAAATCTTCCTGATTAGTCATTTGTTAAGTAATTGATACGGTGAGACTGAGAGAATTGGGTGACGCATAACAGTACAGTACTTCCGGGTCGATGATCATGAAATGAAGTAGGAATGGAGCATCGGCGGAATTCAAAGAAGGAAGCGGGCGTACCCGTACAAAACCCACCAGTCAAAGGCAAAGCCCGCCACATTTGAAAAACCTGGAGCAGCCCTGCCGGAAATCGAACCATGTTCGCATTGGTGGGAGGCGAGTAGTGTCATCACTACACCACCACAGCCATTCACTCTTTGATAACTCATAGGTATCACCATTGTGTTATGAGTTATGTATATCCCTCCATTCGCATGTATTTGGAGTGGGTAGATAGGTTTTGTCGGCTCTTAACATTGGGGTCTTGAGAGCCGATGAGGGTGGAGAGAAGTGAGCGTGGAGCAGCGCTGGGATATCCTTGAGAAACCTGACCGACCAGCGGCGTCGCCCGGCATCATTTACACAGGGAATCGAACACGGGCCACTTTTATAGAAGGCGAGTAGTATAATCACTACACCATCACAGCTCTGCATACCTTTGGAGCAAAACTGTTTTTAGATAGAGCATTTATTATTATGTGGCTCGAAACATACATCTCTAAACACAGTGTAGCACGAAAACTTGAAACAAATATGTAGGAAATTTATAAAAAGTCTACTATTTGTATACCGGACGATTTACCTAAACCTGCGGATAGAAAATATATGCAATGTCACAGTGCTACAGCCCATGGCGCAAAGACTGGACCCTGACATCGTCACTAAGTCCGGGTTCGATACCCGGCGGTGACAGCGGGTTTTTTTTTACAATCATTACTAGTGCTTAAACATGTTTGCAAATGACAATGGTGGTGTGAAATAATGGATTAAATACAGAATGAGTAATAATAATGAATAAATAATAATAGACATGAACGAAGTAATACCTAATTACATTGTGATGACAAGTCATGTTAGTTGTGCACACCGCACAAAATTACGGCAGCCCTGAAGAGCCCAAGTAGGATGTGACCACAGATAGCTGACGAAACAGCCAAGGCTTAGGTAATTATTTTAAGGCTAATTTACCGTCAAACGCACCTGGCGTTCGTATGCCGGTTTGCTCGATGGCACGGTTTCGTTGGAAGACGAAACGTCAGGTCAAGCCCCATGCAAGTCATTTAATGTTAGTATACGTAACTATCAGCATATTTTATTCAATAATTTTAATTTTCGTAATCCATTACATCAAAATAAGACACGTCAGCACTATTATATCAGTAATCTAGTAACCGAATTATACAACACGGCGAGTCCTGATTTCAATTCCCGGCGCCAGCCGCTACTAAATAATCTTACTCTGCCAATACGAATCCGCAGCCCCTTGTAAATTCAGCATTCCTACTGTTACAGTTTCTGTGTGCTTGTAATTTTTCAATAATTTTTGTTTCTTTTTTATTTTAAATTCAGCCATCATATGTCCAGTTAATTCAGTAATAACTCAATCCTACCACGTACTTATACATTTAATTTTTCACGTAACTATTTTGCCAAGGTATTCCTCAATTTTAGAAAGTTCTTCAAGAGTCTCATTGCGATCCGTTAGCAAGCTTACAACATGTTACATTTCTGACATGGCGCACGTCTTTTGGACGTCATGTTGAACCTGCGCACGTTCGCGTTTACATGATACGTTACACTCACGCACACAATGGAAATAGTACGCCTTTTGGTAGCAACTGAACAAATAATTTTGTTTCTCAGCGTACGACTATGGGTCATGTAATTGCCTGCTACATTTCCGTTTAGCCGTCCGTCTTATCTCAGGTTTAAAATCATGCAAACGATAGTAATTACTGGTTTAGTTATACTTGTAGTCACTATGTAATGAAGTATTCATTCGTTTGTTATGCGTATGATTTACTTATTAATTAGTAGTACTCATTTTGTATTAAATTTGATTTACACAACACTATTGTCATTTGTATACATGTTTAAGCACTAGTAATGATTGTAAAGAAAAACCCGCTGTCGCCACCGGGAATCGAACCGGGACCTAGCGGTGCTGTCGGGGTCCAGTGTTTGCGCCGTGGGTTGTAGAACGGCGGGAGTGCAAAACTTCTCAATCGGCATGCTTAGGTGAATCACCCGGATTATTATTCATAGTAGTTATAACTACTTATTTTCTTGTCGTCGGACGTAGCTAACGAACGTTATTTGCAAAATCGTTTAAAAATTCTGTATGTAACAGCATTAAAAAGAACCGCCAAAGCAGTGTTTTAGCGAATGGTGTTTCTAAGAAATTCGTTACTTTGTACTATGATAGCACGCTTATATACATCGTTTTCTAATATTGTAATAATACCAATGTCAAAATCTCACAAATGTTCTCTTGGGTACAGCGGAAAACCTTTTGTTACACACAGACACTCCGCGACTTTTAAATTACTACCCTCGAAGCGCGCGAAGATCAGTGCTTCAATTGCATCACCGGTAACCGGAAAAACGCGCGCAAAGAATGAAGGAGGCGGCTTTTGTCTCCATGCCGTTCATCTTTCCCTGCTCGGGTGGGTGCTTATATTACTGGTAACCAAAGAAACACGTAATTACAAACGATCAACGGCGG